>OAMR01000551.1:505438-540187 GCA_900205405.1 Echinochloa crus-galli
TCTTGTTTCTAACAAAATGTTGAGAGATAATACAATACAATATAAAAAGCAGTCTGTTATGCTCTATTTGTTTTGATGTGTAATCTCGCGAACATTGCTTCTGAAGTCGAAGAAAAAAATGTGTTACCGTGTGTGTCACGGAGGGGACTGACTAAATATGAGGGTATAATTTCATTGTTCTTGTCTTCAAGATTTCATTCAAAAATGCACTGCTGTCGCAATTGCCAGGCTGCCACATATCTCTCTCTCTTCCTGGTTTTTTTTTTTTGATACTATCTCTCCCTGTATTTTCTCTCAACTGTTTGGTTGTCGTTCTGGGGTATACCCGTTTAGGTACCTAGGCATTCCAATGCACTATCGAAAGCTTAGCAACTCAGATTGGAAAGTGATAGAGGACAAATTTGAGAGAAAATTGAGCAGTTGGAAAGGAAAACATATGTCTGTAGGAGGGAGACTGGTCTTAGGAAGGTTAGATTATTATAGATCGAGGTTTTTTTGGCAGTCTGACGAGCATAAGCGAAAGTATAGACTTACTAGATGGACTATTTTGTGCCAGCCCAAGGAACTTGGTGGGCTAGGAATTAAAAACTTAGAGGTTCATAATCAGTGTCTTTTAAGTAAGTGGATTTTTAAGTTAATTAATGAGGATGGTATTTGGCAGTAATTACTAAGAAATAAATATTTGCGACATCAAACTATTACTCAGGTAGACAGAAAACCAGGTGACTCTCACTTCTGGTCAGGACTGATGAAGGTGAAAGAAACTTTTACTAATTTTGGATCCTTCCAGCTAAACGATGGTAATCAAATCAGATTCTGGGAGGACAAATGGTTGGGTAATTTCACTTTGAAACAACAATATCCATCCTTATATCATATAGCAAGGAAAAAGCATGATACTGTAGCTGTGGTTTTTTCTAGGATTCCTCTTAATGTGTCTTTTAGAAGATCATTAGTAGGTCCACTTTTGAACTCATGGCATGATATTGTGCGTCGAATTAGCCATATTCAGTTGAATAATTCTAGTGACAAATTCCGGTGGAATCTTACTCAATCTGGCTTGTTTACTGTTAAATCAATGTATATGGCTATTATTAACAATGACAACGTTCAACGAAACACTGTGATTTGGAAACTTAAACTTCCATTGAAGATCAAGATCTTCTTATGGTACTTCAAAAAAGGAGTGATACTTACAAAAGACAATTTAGCTAGGAGAAATTGGAATGGTTGCAAACGGTGTGCTTTCTGTTCCAGGGAAGAAACAATTCAGCACCTCTTTTTTGACTGTCATATGGCAAAGTTCCTATGGAGAGCCGTACAGATTGCTTTTAACCTACATACTCCCTATAGCTTTAATTACTTATTTAATACTTGGCTTGTAGGGATGAATAGGAAGTTAAGGAACCAACTATTAGTTGGGGCCTCTGTATTATGTTGGGCAATCTGGCTTAGTAGGAATGATATTATTTTTGATAAAACACCTATGAAAACTTACTTGCAGGTTTTATTCAGAGGGACGTACTGGCTACGGTTCTGGGCGCAGCTACAAAGGTGTGATCAGGACAGCCAGGCAATAAAGGAGGCATGCCAAGCACTGGAGGCACTGGCAATGCATTTCTTCGCACATCATGGCTGGAGATTTAGCAATAGGATTGAACGCTAATTATCTTCAAACTGTATGGTGTGTGTTTCGTTGTGAGTGCGCCTACGTAGGTGCAAACTTTGTAATAATTGGCTGTAACCCTATGGGTCAAAGCTGGATTAATTTTCATTATCTAAAAAATCTCTCCCTGTATTTGTGTGGTGCCAATTGCCAAATGCATTGCATGCCTTTCCACCTTACAGTGGCAGCTAACTTGCTCCTGCCATGTTGAAAGTGTGTGCCTGCTACATACGGAGTACAGATGTATTGGTCTCTATCTGTGCAAGTGCAGTGCGTGTCAGGAGCTGCATGGGCAGTTGAATGTTTTTTCGTCTTGATGGTTTTAAATAAATTAAACATGTGTTTCCCCGCTATTTTCTCGGTAGTAATATATTCATTTGTACGAATAACATGAGCTCCAGATGCTTCCTCCAATCCGCCCATGTTTTTTCATTAACATGGGTTCCGCGCGTCATGAGCTACAGAAGACCTTTTGTTGGACGATTAAAAAAATTCAAAATTCGTTACCCCTGCATTTGCCTTGCGAAATCCTGCTACATTTGCCTTGCGAAATCCGGGAAGACTTAATTATTGGTTGTCTTGGGGAAAGGTTGCTGGGCAAGGAATGCCATGTAATGTCAAGTTGTCTGGCTGCGCAAGCACCGGTGTAACGATCCTTGCGAACAAACTGATGCAACGATGCAAGTAAAAAAAATGTATTGGCATCTGTACAAAAGTTTAAGCAATGCAGTCTGCGTGGGTGAGTGCTGCTCAGCGCAGATGTATTAGTGCCTATCTGTGCATACGCAGGTTGCGTAAGCATATGGTGTCCTGTTCTGCGGATCACTTGGAAAGATAGAGCATGGAGGAGTAGTGTGCTAGCGCATGTGAATTGTGGGGCCAACTCAACTATGTCCCTAGGGGTGTGTTTAGTTCCTCAAAACTTTCTAAAATTTTCTCTCCAAACTTCACTATTCACCTATCACATTAAATCACATCAAATCTCTCTCCTCGTCCATGGAGTATTAAATGTAGGTAAATAAAAAAACTAATTACATGAATACCATTTGATTGGGAAAAAGGGGGAAGAAGAAGGATGGTACTGACTGTATACGGTTTTGTTTGTGCTAGGGCCGAAACCAGGGTATAACACAAGCTGCTTCAAAAAAAAATTCGGACATGAATACCATTTGGTGGTCCCCTACAATCGCACGGTAAAAAGAAGACCTTGTTTAGTTCTGAAATTCAACCCTAAATTTCACTATGCAAAAAGAAATCCCCATCACATCAAAATATCGGTACATGTATGAAGTGCCAAATGTAGATGAAATTAAAAAATAATTATATAGTTTTGTTGTACTTTACGAGACGAATATTTTGTGCCTAATTAATTAATGTTTAGATAATTATTCACAAATACAAATGAAATGCTACAGTCCACACAATAATTACTAAACCTCAACTTTACCTCCCTAAATTCAACATCTACATGTGGTCTCACGGCTGGACATGTCTCTGCACCACTAGCTCGTCCCACTAGTTTGGGACTACGGTAGGAAAGGAAAGGCCGGTTCATGACATCATGTGCATAGGCATTCGTGAAACAAATATTCAAGTAAAGAAAAAACCATAGTTTGGGAAGCGAGTGTCTAAATCAAAATTCAATTACACCATTGTGTTTCTTATGATGAAACCTCTAAAATAAGACCATATTTAAATATATTTGGATAAAATCTATGAATTTCATTTTTTATAAAACTATGCAAAATGGATGTTAAACTGTGTACAAAAGTGTCAAAAAACCGGTTGCGAAAATTATTTGCTAATAGGAGATTCGAGTAGAGAACTACGGTAAAAAAACAAAAAAATACGTGTCACAGGGCCACAGGGGGTGCTTGGAGGTGACAGCGGCATGCTCCACCTTTTTCTACTTCTTGCATGTAGGCCAACAGAAGAGCTATGCCTACTGGCTCACCCTGACACCCACTTTTTTTTTTGTCCCCTACAAGCTAATGTTTCAGAAATAGAGATATTGTTGCTATACTTGTTTTACGATTAATTTGTGATTTTAGGCGTGCTATCTATGATTGATCGGGGCATTAGTGTGTCAGAAATGAATATATTATTGACATGAACTAGAATCGAGGAGAAACAGTGCAACAGTGTGCGAGTGGTGTGGGCCGGGGCGGCGGGAGGTGTGATTCTTGCAAGGGTGCATCGGCAGACAGGCGCGATGGGGGGACAAACACCTTGGACCACTGTACGGACTGCGACTTGACCACAAGACGGAGGAAACGCCGTGAACATAAGCTACCATCCAAAAAGCTATCTGGGGGAGTCAGCACGTTGGCAGGGGTGAGCCGCTGATTGCTGATCGGACGGCTAGATAGAGGGTGGAGAGCTACAGCAGGGGGGCGGTTAGCTACCAACCGATGTAGCACGTTATTTTTGATATATATATATATATATACATACCCGTACGTGTTCCCGATGGCATGCGTAGGGGCACGAGCGGAGGGCGCCCAGGCCGCGGGCCAAACTCAAGGCGCCAGGTCTGCGGGAGATGATGGAGTTATTACAGTGTTCATGTGGACGCTAGCTAGGATGATGAGAGATCTCTGATGACGGCGCCGTCGTGCGTGCTTCACAAGTAATTGGAGCTCGGGGCGCCAGGTCAGCGTCGGGGGCACCGGTGATGCTCTGCCAACGATAGATGCCATCCGTGAGGGGGAAGGAGCAACCTTTCCTGGCATCTGGCAAGTGAACACCGTTCGGCGGCCAGCCAGACCTGATCGAATACGTACACAGCCACCATCGGTGGGAGCTCGGCCGGTGTGAGGAGACAGAGGAGTGGCGGGGCTGACTCATAGGCCCCGCATATCAGGTCCATGTCAGTATGCCACATTCACACGGTTTAACCCAAGTTATAAAAAGTCTGGGACTTATATGGTACAATTAACAACATTGAGGATCTAATTATGCGTTTTGCAAGTTTAGGAACCAGAATGGTACGGTATAGCACTATAGCTTCGAGGATCGATGGTAGATTTTACTTATTGTTAATTAATACTCCCTCCGTCCACTTTTGATATGCATATAAGTGAGCAGCACAGAGACCAAGGAGAGGTTAATCTCTCCTAACATGCAAAAGCTGATTGATCATGCATTAAATAGGCTACGAGTACTAAACATGCATGTCCAATCAGTCCAAGGCGGAACGGACTACGATAACAAATACACATATTAATTTTGTACTTCTTTTCTCTTCTAATACGTCTATCAAACCTGGACGGAGGGAGTATATGGATATATGGAATATAAGCTGCATTAATGAGTGAAGAAGCCCGAGTTTACTGCCCTTGAGAAACAAGGTTTACTACTCCGTACTACTCCGTATTTTGCATGCATGCATTCAATGCCTTGATCATCTTATTTGGCTGCTTGCCCGGCCGTACGTTACGGTTTTCTCGGCTACCAACTCAAAGGCTACTTATCTTTCGTTAAAGAAAAAAAACCCTACTCAGTCGCCTCTGTACGTGATGGCACTAGACTATAACCCTGATCGGCTGTTTTAATAAAATATTTCTTAGCGGCAAAATATTGTAATTTTTTATCTAATATAAAATTTCTTCCTAATTGATTGAAAAGCAAACAAAAAGCTCCAAACATAAAAACTTCTAAAACAGGTAAGTTCCAAAAGAGGAATGTTCCCGATATAGGAATTTCTCAAAAGGAAACGTCTGGAAATGCTTCCGACAAGGCGACCACTTATTATCCCCAGGCCCTACCTAAGGCCCCGTTTGGATACGGAGAGATTTTCTGAATCTACAATCTGGAATCTCCAATGCCTCCAAACAGGGCAGATTGTGGTCCAGATTTTAGAATCTAACTTTTGGATTCAGAGAATCCCAGAAGCTGCTCAAAGGTTGCTTCCACCAGATTTTGCATGCTCATTTTACCATTTTGCCCATCATCAAACCCATCTATCTCTTCTGTGTCCTCAGGCACATTCTCGATCCTTCTCTCTCACGTTCCATCCCTCCCGTAGTCTCGTCTCATAAGCAAGTAGGGGCATAAAAGGAAATCATGTATAAATAGCCACAAAATCAGATTCTATAATCCATGGTCCAAACAGCAGAATCTAGATTTTGCACAGAATTCAGATTTTCAAAATCCATAAAAAATGCAGCTTTTTAAAATCTAAAATCTAATTCAAACGGGGCCTAAAATGAAGCCTTCGACAAGCCTTAAATGAAGGAACCGTCAACGTCACAAACAAATACTCGTACGTGCGTCAGTGCGTGCATGCATGCAGGGTCAGCCGTACGTCAGCCCGTCACCCGTCAACGTCCCACACGAGGTGCATTAAACCCAATGGACCAAAAAAGCCCGTGCGTGAGTACGTACTACTTGCATGCAGCATGCATGCAGCATGCATGCTTCATTTTGCAGAAATCTCCTCAGAGGTTGACATAATTAAGCAGAGAGAGCCCTTGCACCCTAGCAGCTGCCTATATAAAGCCCTCACATCCTCACGCACAAGCGGGATTGGAGACCAGGATCGAGAGGGAGAGAGCCCTGGAGGCACGCCCTCCATCGATCAACCAAGGAAGCTGCAGCATCGTCGCCGGACAGGCCACGTCGCCGGTGCCGGACGGCTTGACTACCTGGAGGAAGCAGCACCAAACATCGCCGGAGGAGCAGCACCAAACATCGCCGGAGGAGCTAGCTGCACCGCGGCGGCGCTGTATTGACGAGAGGAGGAACTTACTCACCCATCAAGGATCCATCTAGATGTGAAGCAAGGAGAAATGTTTTGCGTGCTTGCGCGCTTGTATTCAACGTTTGCACCAAACATCGCCGGAGGAGCTAGCTGCACCGCGGCGGCGCTGTGTTGACGAGAGGAGGAACTTACTCATCCATCAAGGATCCATCTAGATGTGAAGCAAGGAGAAATGTTTTGCGTGCTTGCGCGCTTGTATTCAACGTTTTCTCCTCTTAATACAATGATACACAGTCCTCCTGCGTATTCGAGAAAAAAAAAACAAGGAGAAAGATGGCCTGCAGTTCTGCACAACGTGTCAACGTCCATAGGTAAGCGCAACTATGCTTATGTTTGTGTCTCCCGCAGCCACATGCATCGATGTATAGGTATGGGAGCGCAAGCTGACCCTTGGAGGTGTTACTTACACTTAGGCCTGAGCATTTTTCGGGCCGGGCCCAGTTCGGGCCGGGTCTAAAAAAATTCGGTTATTTCGGGTCGAGAAAATCCTGCCCATGACCGTCTCATTGGGCACACCGGGCCTCAATTTTCGGGCCGGGCTCGGGCCGGGCCCGGGCTTGGGCGGGCCGCCCGTGCATTTTATAGTGTAAAATAGCTAAAAACAGCATTTCGGGCCGGGCTCGGGCCAAGATTTATTTTCTCGGGCTGCAAGATCTGTGACCAGGCCCGTCCAGTAAGGTCCGTGGGCGAGCCGGGTTCGGGTCAGGCCCGGGCCGGGTCTGCGGGCCGGGTCGGGCCGGGCTAAAAATGCTCAGGTATACTTACACTACTGTAGCTACACACCGATCACGTCAGACCATCAAGGACACGACGCAGACACAGATCATCAAGACCCGGGAGTTCTTGGGATCCATCTCGATCCACCATATAAGAACCCCACCATCGACGCCGGCAATTGGGCATCGCGGCACGACGTCTATGTACACATCGACGCAAGAGGCAGCCTATCATCCATCGCTTCCGCAGGTCTTCGTCAAGACTATCGGTGCATCTAGCTCGCGACTACGGCACGCCGGCGGCATCCCTTTCAGTCGTATCTTCACCAAGTTCTCGGTCCCCATCGTCGCTGCAGACGCACCTGTACATCACGAGCGGTGCGGGATGAAGAAGCTTCTTTCGACGAAGCACGGGCGGCTTCGGAGGAGGCGGCAGCGACAGTCTTGATGCTCATGAGCTTATCGCGCCGACGATGCTGGCGCCCAGGATTACACCGGCTCTCCGTGGAAGAGCCAAGCCGCATCGCAGGGGAGTGAACGGAGGAAGCGGCCGGTAGAACATATACCACGCTCTATCAATCATGACCAGCCCACATCGCCATCCGAGCATGAAGCTGACGGCGCCCTTTTGCATCCATTATTATCACAAAGCTTGCTTTCCGCTCGATAGGAGACAGGAGCCGACGAACGCCCTTGGGCCGGATAATGTCCTAGGAGCACGTTCGAGCGGGACAAGGGTTGCCAACGGCGACACAATGTTCTCAAAGATATATGATGGTGGTGACGAGCCCCAATGATGTCACGAGGCTACCGCTCATCACCGGTGTGTTCAGACCCCGATGCTTCGTCGAGGAGTTCAAGCTGCAAGCGGGCGACGGCGTCATTCACCCTCCCTCCTGAGGTAGCCGCCACGATCCTCCGCCACCTCCCGTCCCACGGACGACCCGGACCCAGCCGCACCCTTCTCGTTGTCAAAAAATTCCCTCCCTCGACGTCGCTCGTCTGGCTGAGAGAAGCTAAGGGAGGGGGAATTCGTATATGCATAGAATCATTAGAAAATTAGTACAGGGTGGGTTTTTTTGTCAGTGAAACTGTGAAAATAGATTATATTATATGTATTAGCAATTTTAATGTTTACGCTTTACATCATGCTATGTTAATTTTATTATTTTTTCTACTGTTAGAGGAATCACCAATGATGTTAGCCTCGGTTCTAACCAAGGTGATATTTTTGTCAATGCTTCAAGTCAATGGATTTGAAGATATTACACAAAAAAGATAAGCTTAAATTATTTTGACCTTAGTTTATTCTTTATCAAGTTATTGGCTAATTTGTCGAAAATTGGCTTAAGCTCACCCTCAACTTAATTCTTGTTTACTATGTTTTCTAATACACGCGCGACACGCGCGCGTGCATTCTACTAGTAAACCATGAGGAGGTTGAGAAGTCCTGATATGTTTTATTTTTTCTTCAAACATCTGACATGTGGGGTCATAGGAGGAATAATGTTTCAATAATTTATGGGTCTGTTGACCTTCGAAAGTTTTGGATCTTGGACGCACGTGCGACACGCACGTTTAATCGGCCAGAGACCGTATTGGTTACGAACTCGATTATTCCACGTAAGCGCATGTTTTTTTAGGAGTCCTACACGTTGAGTCCTATTAAAGTTATTTCCGCTTCCTGTATTGATGAGAAGTCCTGTCGCTTTCCGTATAAACCGTGAGGAGGTTGAGAAGTCTTGATACGTTTTATTTTTTCTTCAAACACCTGACACGTGGGGTCCTAAGAGGAATAATGTTTCAATGATTTGTGGGTCCACTGGCCCTCGAAAGTTCTGGATCTTTATAGTATAGATATATAGACTAGCAATTGTGCTCGTGCGTTGCTAGAGGATCCACGTAATCTAAATGGTTATGACCTAATTGGTACTTTTCATGCGTGCTACTACGTGAATTATTAAAGAGCAAAGATTTTAGGTGATTTTTGTTTACCGTTTTGTCATTTTGTCTAGCAGTTTTGTTTTTTATTTTCTCTAGGAAGACATTGCATTTGGCTCAACTTGGCTTGTTATTTTTCTAGTTTTTAGATAAATAAATAACACAAAAGGGATAATTGAAAATGGCGGGGGATTGGAAAGTTGGAAGAGCACTGCCTCTCAGTCAATAACCCGCACGGAGCCAGCCGTTATTGCCTGGTAAACATTTGTTGAAAATCTTTTTAACCGCCCCAATATAAAAATCACAGTGCTTGTCGACCTATTTATCCATTGTAGTCTCGTCTCCTGCACATCTCTTCCAATTTACTTCTTTTTTCTAACTGCTCATGGCGACAACACCGATGGACAAATCCCAAGATGAATCCAGTAGGCAATGCTCGAAATAAATCCCGCCGTTCCTAAATCGAGGTGCCATGATCTCGAATATGCCTTGTTCGCTCATCTGCTCCTTTGTTTTCTGTTTTGTTGGATCTGCTTGGCGAGTTTTTTTTTCCCACATGGTCAGCGACGCTAGGTCCATCCACTTGGGTTCTTGCACCGTTGGTCGCCGCGTTGTGTGCTAGCGTTGCCATGGGGAGGAGACCGCCAGCACACGTGCTTAGGCAAATTGTGGTGGTGAGGGAGCTCGGCGGCACTGGACCCCAAGCCAGGGCATGCTCACAACAGCGCTTGGCGAACTTTTGAGGCTGGTGGGAATCAGGCCTAGCTTGGACCCAACTTCATCTTTGCCGGCTGCATTGCGCCGTTCTCATACAGTGGTATCGCCTAGGGGCACTGTACCTTAATTGAACATCTTCGACCTTTCTCTTTTGTCCTCTGCTCTTATATTTCCTTTCGCATTGTTTCTGTACTTTTTCTCCTCTTTGCTATGCTGTCGCGTGGCGCGATGATCACTTAGTAGGCAGGACAAAGTCAGACACGGCGTGGTGGGACGACGTACGAAAACCGTAGCAGAAGCACTCCGTCTTCCATATGTAGATCTCTACCTAATACTAAAAGGAGGACTGTTTCTGTAGTCATTGATTTTTTAGTATGTCTATAGACACTTACATGTGGGTCCTTGACTGTAAATAAAACGCATACTAATTTTCTTCCGAAGTTCGGAGCGGTTTCCACATTGAGCACGAGGCACGCCTTGCTCAATCCGATCCGACCGTGAGCATGGGCTAGCGGCCTCCAACTAGGCAAGCCCAGCTGCCGGCCGAACCGGCCTGCTACCTGGCCCAAGCACGTGAGCTGGGTATAGCAGAGGGAGTCATGTTGGTGGCTGGTCCTGGCCTGCGACTGACTAGCTGAACTCGTGCTATACTTTCGGTTGTACGGTCGTATCCACCAAATATGGTTACGTTACACGCATGCACCAAATAATATAGTCACTGTTCCGCGGACATACGGCCCTAAATGTCATTCAAATCTGAACTAATGAAGTCACCAACCACTAGCCAAACCCCTTCTATATTAATTAATTGAACCCAAAATAATGATTTTTTTATTCATGAAGTAATATGATTTTTCTTTTTATCCAAAGTAAAAAAAGTGTAGAGAGAGAAATCGAGATTTTCTTTACGTATATGTAGTTATTATCACATACATATTATTTTGTTAGAAATACTTTATATTTAAAGTTTTCACCCGTAGCATCGCACGGGCATGATTGCTAGTATAGAAAAGGAAGAAGTCCATTTTTAGCCATCGAACTATTGACAAAGTTTGGTTTTGACCATTGAACTTCAAAACCAGGAATCTTTCACCATCGAACTCTTAAAACCGTTCGTTTTTGGCCATCTGACGGTTTTGCATGGTGGTTTTGGTGACGTGGCTGCCACGTGGCGGCGGGGCCCACATGTCAGCCACATCTCTCTCCTCTCTCTTCTCTCCTCTCCTCTCTCTCCACTCTCTTCGCCTCCCCCTCTCTCTCCAACCGCCAGCGCCGCGACCTCCCCTGCCGCCCCTCCTCTCCCTCTCCTCCTCCAGCGGCAGCCGAGCGACGCCCGGGAGGCGTGCGGTGGGAGGCCATCGCGGCGAGCGGGCGGCGTATGGCAGTAGCGGGCGGAGGACGGGAGCGGCGGCGGATGGCGGCGCTCGAGCGGGGCGGCGCAGCGGCTCGTGGCGGCGGCGGCGGCAGGTGGCTCCTAGGAGGAGGAGAGCGTGGCTCGGGCGCCGCCATCCGCCGCCCGCTCGCTGCCGACGCCGCTTGATCCATCCCCGCCGCGCGCTCGCCCCCGACCCGGCTCGATCCCGTGGTTGGAAGAGGAGGTGAGGAGAGGGCCGCCGCCGGCAGCAAAGGTGAAGGGCGGGCGCAGGGCGCACAGGAGAGAGATGTGGCTGACATGTGGGCCCCGCCACCACGTCGCCAAAACCGCCATGCAAAACCGCCGGATGGCAAAAAACGAACGGTTTTAAGAGTTCGATGGTCGAAGATTCCTGGTTTTGAAGTTTAATGGTCAAAACCAAACTTTGTCAATAGTTCGATGGTCAAAAATAGACTTCTTCCTATAGAAAAATATGCTCATGCGATGCCACGGGGTTAGCACGAGCGTGAGACAGTAGAATTGGATTAGATCTTCTCTGATGAGTCTCTGTTGCTCGCACGTTAGGGATTATATTGGAAAAGGACACGAATCCTGATCTTATTCGGCTTCTTTTTATTTTTTATTTTTTAGGATATGAGGGTCCACCCGTCGGTGTCTCGTGACGGACCAAAGTTGAAACTACCGCGGAAGCGGTCCTCACTTTAGTATTAGGTAGAGATAAGGATTCAGTAGAATTAAAAATTTTATTACCCGAAAAAAACTGCCCCACCCATATTACATAATAAGTAGTAGTATGTTTATCCACTGGTATTGTGTTGGCTTATATTATGTTGAACTAGTGTGTAATGTGATGGTCTTTGTCTTTTATTGTTAACGAACATATGCAATGCGGCTAGTCATTCAACACTTGGTTGGCAAATTCATAGGTGGTGCTTAGATGAGTTTCGTAGTGAAAACACGCTTATTTTTGGGATGTCATTTGCACCACGTTTATAAAAGAGGGTAAGATTCCATCGGAGTGTATTGTGCTATGCTTTTGTTCTGATGTGTTACTGCCCAGCAGAGCAACTTGGATAACATGTAAAAAAACAACTTGGACCAAAGCAGGTTTCCCCTCGTGCGAGTGAACCGAATAAAGAGGAAAACACACCCATAATATTTTTTTAGGGCAAAAACACACCCATAATTAGGGGTGGATGTCGAGACAGCTCGGCTCGTTTTGGCTCAGCTCGTTCGAGCTCGTTAGCCAAACGAGCCAGCTCGGCTCGGCTCGTTAAGGAAATGAGAAAAAATCTTGACTCGGCTCGGCTCATTAAGCTCGCGAGCTGGAGTTAAATTTAAAATTATCACAATAATATATATAATCTATACTATAAGGATCCAGTAGAATTGAAACTTTTATTACCTAGAAAAAACTCCACCACCCCTCACGGAGGCCCCACCTGTCATGTCTTTTCATGGGCCCAAAAATAGCAGAACCAAAAATTTGTATTCAAAAGGGGCGAGTCCACCTCCTCTAATTTTTTTTGTCACCCAAGTTTTTCTACTCACCAACGCGTACCCATAATACCATAATCATTATTGAATCATTTTACAGTGCTTGGAGTAAAATTGGATGGCTCACGTCGCTCGATCCGACGGTTGTAAGCGGTAGAAGTACCTAGAAGTACCCAAAAGAGAGGTACCTCAAGGTACCAGGTACTTCTCTTTTGGTGGGCCAGTATGTACCTGGTACCTCTCTTTTGGTGGGCCCCGCACAAAAAAAAGAGGGCGGTGGTAATTGCCATTCCGGGATTAATTTTTTGCACCAAGGGTAAACTAGTCAATCCATAAAGATTGGGATAACGTTTTTCCCAGTATAGTTTGGATTGAATGGTTGATCTAATATAGTTTGAGCCCATTAATTGATCGGGTCCGGAGGTCGGGCCTAGGGTTCGTAGTGGACGTAGGGTTCCTGTCAACGAGGGGGCGTGCGGCGTGCGGGAGGGAGGCTGCCACCATGGCGTCGTCAAGGTCGCGCTCGCCACGGGTTCATGCCAACGAGGGGGCGTGTAGGAGGGAGGCTGCCGCCATGGCGTCGTCACGCGCTCGCCACAGTGGTTTGCAACGTCGTCGAAAGGAAGTGGAGGCGGGGAGATGGAGATGTTGACGGCACCGGTGCCGTACCGAGTAGGTCCTGATGACTACTCCCCGCCGGTGAAGTGCAATAGGACGTCGCCTCCCTGGACATCAAGGAGCGACGACAAACCCGGCCGGAGGGTTTGGTAAGCCTTTCTTCAGGTTTTCCCTTGGATTGCAGTGGTCTGCATCCGTTCTGCGTTTCATTTTCTGATTCGTTGTTCAATTTTTATGTAGAAGCTCGGGGATTGCGGCTAATATTCGTGGATTAATCGTGAGGCCACACAGTATGAGAGGATTTTGCTGTGTGATCTTCGTGATGTTGTTTGGCAGTTGAGGAGGAAGAAAGCATAGGAGCAGAAGCAGTTTCAGATGGCTCGGGAGGGAAATGGAGATTTGAGGAGTGCAACTGGATACTGCGAAGGAATCAACCATGTTGCTGAGATAATGCGGAAGATGAGTGAACCTGCATGCGGGTGCATCCAACAACCTGTGTCACTATACTGACATGTTTGTCGACGAAAGTGATCAATACGTCCGTGCCAAGGAGCGACAAAAGTGATCTGACCACCGCAGCACTCGAAATCCTTTTCAGCCACTAAACATGTGGTTCAACAAAATCCACACTCCTGACGAGTGCTCCAGTAGTAGTCGCGTATGGGGAGAAGAGTACAAGGGTATGTGGTACTGATGCTAGAAGGAAACTTGCGAGCGGCGAAGTAGATGAAGGGCGAGAGCAGCATCAGGATTTTTGGCAGAAGGCCGGGACTCGGTGCTGAGAACGACAATGGCAGGAATCAGGTCGATCATGGCAAAAAGGGTCAATTGTCGGATCCGAGGGTAACCTGAAGGCTACTCCTCACCTCCTCATCATCCGCCAGAGTATCTTCAGATGGCATGATGGTACAATAAAACTTCCGACCAGTTCATGTGGACATATAGCTGGTAGAACTTGTAGCATATACATGCTGTGGATACCCCCCAAATTGCCTTTGTACCTTTGTTCTTGTAAACGCCTAATGGCCAACAGTAATTTGTTACTGTAAGCTTTCCAAATACTGTAAGTGTATGAGCTGTAATGCGTCTTCTACTTAGCCTTGCTTGTTGTTGCACACCTAAAATTAACGTGTTAGCTTTCAACCGTGAGACCGTGATATCACCGGATAGAGTATCAGATCCGTCCGGTGATACATTGTCCGGTGACTCCGTTTACTTCCCCCGAAATCAACACGATTACGGAGAGGCGTGCGGCAGGCGGCCATGACAGCACCTCGATACGGGCCCCAACCCGTCCCATCGGCCCGCTCAAACGAAAGGCCCAGAAGACCCGGGATCCGTCTCCTAATTAAAAAAAAGTGACCCCGGGGTCCTAGGCTGCCCCGGAGATAGCCCGGGATGACGCGGAGGCATCCCGGGATACAGGTGTCACCCCCAGGCGCGCGGGTCCCCCAGGCAGAGAGCGCCAGACGCCCGTCGGGCGCCACTTTGACACCCGAGGCGGCAACCAGCCTCCGTCCAAGGAACGCTATCTCTTGAACCAGCCAACCCCACGTGTCAGTCTCGCACGAATTAGAGTTCAATGCATCCGGTGATCGTTTCCGGTGGCAACAATGGTCATATCCGGTGATCATAGGTGCCATACAGTGATCATATCCGGTGATGATCACTAAAGTGATCATATCCGGTGATCACCGGTGCAATAAGGTGATCATCGGATCGTAACTTAATAACGTTGAACGAGACTGTCAGGTTGCTCACCGGCACAAGTAGTGTGTTGGCATCACAATGCCAACAGAATCTTACGTAAAGGTAAACGGTGATGTTGTCCCACCAGTTGGACCGATGGGTGCATTAGTGGAGGAACAAACGAACTCCATCTCAAGATAATTGTTGTCAAGGTCACAGATCGATCCCCACATTTCACAGCAACATACAAATAATTCTGAAATTCATGGTCATTCTATGCACCATGAAGATTTCTAGCCATACAGCCATGGTAAATAGAATATAATGAATGTGGTAACAAAAGGAGAGTTAAGAACTATGAAACCCAGCTCCACTGATATCCACAGCTACCATTGAACCATGCATCTCTTTTAGAACCCCATGATATCACAAATCGCGCACGAAGAAGATGTAGATCACTGGTCTTGTTCTGTTTAAGCAGAAAAAGAAATGTTAGGTCATCGTAAAGAGGAGTTTCTGAGGGAACAAAAGTTAAAAATTGTATGATGCACCACCTCACCTACAAATCAGTCATCGACCACATCTTCAGGGAGCTTTGTTGCCTAAAAATGAAGAGGAATACTCATTAGTCATAACTACACATGCCTCACAAAATGGCATGATGTCAGATTTGATGAACTGAGAAATACCTCGTCTCTCTGGGCACATGTTCGCCGATTGTGACCCACCTCTTTACAAAGCGAACATCTAGTCGCCGATTTGTTTTCACTCAAACCGGTCTTCAGCCTTTTCTTCGGCGCCCCTCTGCCAGTCACTAGGAGTGGATCCGAGATATGTATGATGTCTTCACAATCAGCCTCGGGAGCTTGTGGAAGCACCGGTCCATACAGTCTGGCTCGTTTCGATCCAACATTTTGCTGGATCCCAGCTAATTCCTGAGCAAGGACGGCTTTGAAGCGCTCATATCCTTCAGTTGAAATAGTTGCTGCGAATGATACAGCGCGACTCATATTGCGTAGTTCACGGTACCTCTATAGGGTTTCGGAATACTCGTACATGGTGCTCTTCCTTATCGGAGGAAATGCACTCTTCGCCCGCATTATCCACCTATCCAAAACTAATAACTCTGGAAGCTTGCATTCGCCCCGATAGCCCAATACAAAGAACATGTGTGAGCAGGGGAGGCCAAGGGATTGCATCTTAAGACACGAACAAGAAATCCCCTCCAAATTGCCCTCTGAGCTCAACTCACATTTCACATAGTAACACATTCCTTTGTCTTTCCTGCTAACAATATACTCTTCTGTATCATCGCCATCTAGGATCTCAATCAGATCACACTTGCTTGCTGCTGGTATGCTGAACCGCAGTATCTTAAAAACTCCAGGTGTGAACCTTTTCTTTGCATCTATCTCAAGAATTGGAGCATTTCGAGCTGTGAATGGCTCAGATGACAAGGCAACCGCATCAAATTCAGCCCCATTTCTGCGCGTCCTTGCAAGGCATCTCTCATAGCTATGTACCATTCGTAACAGTGTCATTTTAGGATTCAGCTTCGTCTGAAGCCTAGCGTTGAGGCTCTCACTACATTGGTTGCTCCTAATTCCTAGATAGCACTTACCCACATGATACGCAGCACACCATATTTTCCTTAGCTCATACATAAGATAAATATAGGAGTCCGTTGTAATCTCATACTGTGCAAGGAAGTCCAGCCATTTCTTCTCAATCTCTTCTATGGAGCAAGTGTCATACAGAAAGGTCCTGATCACACCCTTCATTTCGTCATTGTGAATATTACGCACAACGTTATGCTCAATATGCCATCCACAAAGCCTATGCGATGAATTCGGCCACACAGTCCATAGCAAGATCTCCATCAGTGATCACGGAAATAGGATGCGTCTGAATATTGCGTCTGAATAATAGCTTCCACAAATGTTCTCAGCACCCATTCATACGAGGCTGCATCCTCATGAGAAATTATTCCACACCCAAAAATAACAGTGTTTCGATGATGATTCACCCCAGCAAAAGGAACTAGGGGCACGTTGTACCAATTTGTTTTGTAGGTGCTATAAAAAATGACGACATCACCAAATGCGGCATAATCAAGCAGGCACTGAGTATCACACCAGAACATTGCCACAAGATGTCCTTGCCCATCAGTCTTGCTCCTGAAAAAAATTCAGGGTCTCTAAGTTCACGCTCCCTAAGGTGTCTGAGGACTGTTTGGGTATCACCAACAGAAATTGACTCCTTCTTATCACGATGAAAGAAGTTGTACAAGTCCCGTTGTGTGTAGCCAACTTTATCATACCCACCGTACTGCATTTCCTGACTTTCGTATATCAGGTTTTTAGGGACACCAGTAATCTCCATCTCGAGAATATCTGCTTTCTGCTCATCGCCAATTCTGTGATGTGAACGCAGCAGACAACTAAGTTCACTTGGCACCATAGGATGGTTGTGTCCGTCGATGAAATCCTTAACAAACCAGTGCCCCGTGTTCTTATCTCGTGCAATCACAATCCTCGCAGGGCATCCAACACGAGTTATAGGTCTTGGCGTGCGCTGGTTATCCTCCTTGATCATGTTCTTCTTTGCACGGAAACCCTGACGATTGCATAATAACTGCCTAAGGATCACGTGATTATGGGCAGCGTCCCACTCAACATAGCCCTTCCTCACACTGAATCCTTTCTTAAGAGCGTATGCATTGTAAAACTGAATTCCTTCATCTTCACTAGTGAACGTCTTCCTAACAATGTGACTGTACTCCATCAAAGACTCATAATCCGCCATCTTCATCAAGGACTCCTGCAGCCATCAAGAGCGTTGCACAAATTAGATATGCACGTAACAATTTTGTCACTGTCTAGCGCAAGTTGCCATCTGATGAACACCGGCATATCAAGAAACGAAATTTGAGGCAACGACGGAGTCCAACCTGCGGCCTGTGGCCTGATGAATTTCTGCTCAATTGAATCTGGTGCCGCGGCCGCAAGCGCGCGACGAGGTCGTGGAACACAACCGCAAGGCGTGGGCGGTGGCGGCGGAGCACGGCTGCGCCGACAAGGGCATCCCCGCGTAGAGGCTACGGGCGGCGGTGTAGGGCCGTCGACAACGAGCGAGGGCGACGGCGAGTGATGTAGGGAGGCGGCGCTGGCGGCTAGACGCGATGGTGCGGTTTGCCGATCGTCGTGGGCGCGGGCCGGGGGTGGGCCGGTGGGGAGGGGGTTTTGGGTGGACAAATGACCGTAAAGGAGAGGAGGAAGAAAAAATGAGCCCCCCCCTATCCACGGATCCTGGATCCGCCGCTGACCTCAAGGTATCTAGAAGTACCTCGAAGTACCTCCCAAGCACCGTAAAAGGACTCATCATTATTATATAGGTCGGTCGTCGTACTCAGGTGTCATATTAGCCATCTCCAATTCTCCATGCATGGATAATAATGCACGTACCTCGAGTGCGACTGCGAGAACGTTAATGGCCGGCGACCTTGGCCTCGCGACGGGAGCACCGGCTGGGCAGTGTGTACATGTACATGCAAGTATGCAACATGGTCGATCTGCGCTAGCTTAACATGGAGCACGCACGACGAGTCACTGATGGGTGATGATCGAAGACAGGGACGACGACGGCAACTGGCTAGCTTGGGAGAGTTGGATTCTTCCGCCGAAAGACCCACCGTACCCGTCGTCTCGCTTAGCCGCAGCAAACGAAAAATCCTGCAGAAAACGCTGAAAGAAAGAAAAACCGAGAAGCTTATGTACGTGTTTACGCAGAAGCTAAAAGGTTTCGATTAACGCAACCGGATCTTGATCTACGCTGCGGCGACATGGAAACCTTGCCACGTTCGGGGGAGCCCGCCGCCTACCTCCGATGGTTGCTCTCGTGCCGCCGCCGGCGAGCTCCAGCCTCATCAAGGAAAACCACGGCCGGGGATACGGTACGGCTCGAGTGCTCGACCTATGCTTTCTACTAATTCTCTGGTTGTTGTTTCTTATGATAGTAATTTAATGCTAATTTTGGATTGGTTGTTCTTGTGAAGTTTTGACTTAGCTCTGGTACAGTGAGTACACATAAATTATTTGACGAATCTGTTTACAATAAACCGCACTGTATATGGTAATCCTGTGCCATCATGAAAAAATGTAAAATCATGTTTAAATTACTGTTTATCCATTAAATTACTGTCATCTTTAGTTAGAATTTTAATAAACTATGTAGAATTTAACTCATTTAAATCTAGATACTCTATTTTGAAAATATAAAATTCTTGTTCACTATGTTTATCTAATACACGCGCGGCACTCTATTAGTATAAAAAATTATAATATTTATATGGTCTTAATACCTTCAAAATCTACTATGTCATTCTATAATAATAAAATATAACCATAACATCATCTATAACTACAAATATAGTATACATATATTATTATTAATTGATAATTTACTCGTTAGCCTATTAGGTCTTCTAGTTTGTTCTCGCGAGCCAGCTCTTGCTCAGCTCGTTAGAAATATGCACCGAGCCGAGCCGAGCCGAGCTAGCTGCGATCCGAGCGAGTTAACGAGTTTCGAGCATTTTGTCCAGCCCTACCCATAATAAACACTTGTTTATCTTGTCTCAGCAAAAACTGGCCAGGCAACAGCGAACCCGTTCATGGGCTTTATCTGTAGTCGGGCCCAGCAATACGAACGTTGGGCTGACGAACCTGGCGGCCCATTACTTCTTCAGTGTCGCCCGCTCTAGTTTGGACGCTTATTTGGGCCCAGTAATATATGTCCGAATTAAATTAGGCAAAGGAGTTGTATTCGATTTACCTTGTGAAAATTCCTAGTTAGAGTCGAGATGTCTAACGCCAAAGTCCAGGAACCCTTTTATATACAGAGGGCTAAAGGCCGCCCAGTGATCACCCACGATTGAAATTATATCTGTCTACTGTTTCCATCTACTCTACGGAGTATATTAATTAATTAGGATTGGGCGTATTCAATTCGACGGAAACATCGTAGAGGTGGTGTGGAGTGGATGTCGAGCGCCGGTCACGGCAGCAAGTTGTGCTCATCATCAGTAGTGGGCATGGGCATGGCGGAGAAACATGAACAAGATGAATCAGAGGAGAACGTGGATGAGGAGTACTGCCCGGGCTTGGAACCTTTCTTCTTCGACGAGGCGGAGGCGGTGGCTGGTCATGAGAGGTGGATGCCGAGAGAGCAGGAACGTGCGCAGAAGGAGGAGCAAAGGGTTCGTGCGGCGAACGCCAATATCTCTGCCAGGGAAAAGATCCTTGACGACGACCCTAAGCAGGACGGCCGATATTTCAACCGATTCTACCTCGCCGACTTCAGCACCTTCGACATCGACGAGGAGCGTAAGTCGATCAATTTATATATTAATCTTACTGCTCGCATCTAGCTTGTTTGGCAGCCGTGAAATTTTCTTTCATACAATTTTCCTGCTGGATGATTGAAAATTTTGTACTAGATCGATGATAGATTGAAAATGATCAAAATTTTCAATTCTGCACAGGGTTTTCTTTTAAGAAAAAAAGCACTGCATGATCGTGTTACTGAAACTAGAATAGGTCTAACTCAAGGTTCCCTCTTTGTTCGTTTAAACAATTTTCGTCGGTTAAGAAACGTCGCTGTAGTTGTGTACTAGAGGAATCAGCATTAGTTTCAAATTGTAAACATGAATATAATTTCTTACCGTTTTCTTTTCCACTCCACAGCGCCCCTTCCTCCGATGAGATACACTGCTAGAGTCTGTGATAATAATAAGCGCTGGAAAATAGGTGGAGTGAACATCCTATCCGTGAATATAGCATCATTGGATGTTGATTTCCCCATCGACGTGTATGGCACTGTCATTGCCAGAGACGGCGTTGATTACAAGTGTATTTATCTCTTCCGTCGTGAAAAAGAGCATTGTCAGCTCATCAAATCTGAGGTAAGATGTAGGATTAAGCACTCCCTTCTTGCCTCCAGAGAAAAATTCAATATTTATACTTCCCTGAAGTAAATTTCTATCTTTCAAAGTGTACTGTTATCTCTAGTCATTCTCTAGGTGCTAGGCATTCTCTTGTTTTACTAAAGGTGGGATTTTACATGTCTCTGATCAATCATCGGATTGTCAAATGATCATGTTGTAGCCTTAATGAAAGCACATGTTCAAAATGAAGCATATTCTTGTTCTGTGTTTTTTTTTCTTGTAATGTTTCCTTTTAGACAATGGGCATTATGCAGGTGCATATTAGTTGCTAGAGTATACATGCATTTTATACAAAATCGTTTTTATAACTTGCTTGTTTATTAATTTGCCATTCATGCCTAGCTTCTTATTGATCTTCATGGTACTGACATTTTGATACCTGTACTGCTATCACTTTTTTGTTGCAAAAAACACTGATACCACTTTTAATTATACACGTGTGCACACAAATCACTGGACTATTAACAATATCATATACTCCCTTCATCCCAAATTACAATCCGTTGTTGTTTTTCTAGTGCTTTGTATCTAGATATACGTTATGTCTAAATACATATAATACGGATGGGATATATGGTAACAAGTCATGTACAGATAGCTGAAGTTTCTTGTGCTTTGATTTATGTTTCACTAACCTATCATGTAAACTTTTTCATAGGATGAATCATTGATCTTGACTGGGCCAAAACGAGGACTTGAGTTATTAGGTGATGCATTTATTGAGATTGATTTGAAGATCAATGATCATCTTGGGCAGGAGGAGAAACAACTCAGTAAAGGATTATTGACGATCAGGGGCATAGCAGGTCGAAATATGGACAAATGCATTGTTGAAAGCAAAGATCTTTCTACCAGGCTCAGTACCGTGAAGGTGATGTATGCAATTGTCAATGATGCTGTGGAGGCTACTATTGCAATTGAAGTCATAGAGGGAGAATTTTACGGAAAAATCACTGCTATCACCACTGGTGTCCCGAATCATCTCGTGCTTCATGATAGTGAAGTGGCGGGTGCCATGAATGGCAATGGTAAAGGTGTTATCCAACTTTTGCGGTCAGTTGTATCTGTCTCTCTGGAGGGGTGTCTGTTACTTACTTTTGTGGACCAGACTGGTAATCTTAAATCCTTGGGTTTGACTCCTGGTCTCAATGGTAGAGTTGAAGCTGGGACTACTGTTGGTCTCACCAAGATGCTCGTGAAGGTTGTTTGGTCGGTGATTAGTATTTGAGCTTTTGTACTGTGTTGTAGCAGTTAATCTAATATATGACAATTATGCTGGATACATAATATGTAGTAGTATGTTTATCGACTGGTATTGTGTTGGCTTATATTATGACGCCTCAGCTTGGGCGTGACTCCATAGGACCATTTCTGTCTGACGTTAGCTCTCATTCAGCATTTGGTTGGCAAATTCATAGGTGGTGCTTAGATGAGTTTCGTAGTGAAAATACGCTTACTTTTGGCATGTCATTTGCACCACGTTTATAAAGACGATAAGATTCCATCGGAGTGTATTGTGCTGTGCTTTTTGTCTGATGTGTTGTCAAGCAGAGCAACTTGGATAACATGTCAAAAAAAAGCAACTTGGATCAAAGCAGGTTTCCCCTCCTGCGAGTGAACCGAATAAAGAGGAAAACGGACCCATAAACACTCGTTTATGTTGTCACAGCAAAAACTTGGCAGGCAACCGCGAACCCGTTAATGGGCTTCATCTGGAATACCTATTCGGGCCCAGCAATACGAATGTTAGGCTTACGAACCTGACGGCCCATTACTTCTTCAGTGTCACCCGCTCTAGTTTGGACGCTTATTTGGGCCCAGTAATATATGGCCGAATTAGGCAGAGTTGTATTCGATACCTAGTTTGAGTCGATCATGGAGACGGCCCTCAGATGTTTAACGCCAAAGTCGAACTAACCCTTTATATACAGAGGGCTAAAGGCCGCCCATTGATTACCCACGATTGAAATTATATCTGTCTACTGTTTCCATCTACTCTACGGAGTATTAATTAGGTGGTGTGGATGTCGAGCGGCAGCAACTTGTGCTCATCATCAGTGTGCATGGGCATTGCGGAGAAAAATGAAGATGAATCAGAGGAGAACGTGGACCTGGACCTCGAACCTTTCTTCTTCGATGAGGCGGAGGCGGTGGCTGATCATGAGAGGCGGATGCGGAGGGAGCAGGAACTTGCGCACAAGGAGGAGCAAAGGTTCGTGCGGCGAACGCCAACATCTCTGCCAGGGCTAAGATCTTTGACTACGACCCTAAGCAGGACGGCCAATATTACAACCGATTCTACCTTGCCGACTTCAGCACATTCGACATCGACGAGGAGTGTAAGTCCATCCACCGACCAGTCTATCAATTTAGCTCACACTTCCCATCATCACGTCTGTACTGTGTTTCTCAAAAAAAAAGTAGTTTCAGTTTGTAAGCTGATGACTTTTCTGTTTTTTTTGCTTTTCCAGCACCCCTTGAACCGATAAGATACACCAATAGAGTCTGTGATCAGCACTGGCAGTACCCTGCAGTGAACATCCTGTCCGTGAAGATAGCATCATTGCATGTTGATTTCCCTGTCAACGTGTATGGCACTGTCATTGCCAGAGACAGCGCTTTATTACAAGTGCATTTATCTCTTCCGCCGCGAAAAAGAGCATTGTCAGCTCATTAACTCTAAGGTAAGGCACTCCCTTTTTTTTTCTTGCCTCAAGAGAAAAATCCAATAATGTCCTGTGTATTTGAAAAAAATAAAACCCAATAATATCGATACTTCCCTGAAAATAACCTATCATGTAAACTTTTCCACAGGATGAATCATTGATCTTGACTGGACCAAAACGAGGACTTGAGTTGATAGGTGATGCGTTTGTGGAGATTGATTTGAAGATCAATGGCCATCACGGGCACGACGAGAAACAGCTTAGTAAAGGATTCTTGACGATCAGGGGCATAGCAGGTCGACGTTTGGACAAATGTAGCGTTGAAAGCAAAGAACTTGCTACCAGGCTCAGTACCATGGAGGTGATGTGTGCGATCGTGAAGAATGCAGTGGAGGCCACTCGGATGCGGAGGGAGCAGGAACTTGCGCACAAGGAGGAGCAAAGGGTTCGTGCAGCGAACGCCAACATCTCTGCCAGGGCTAAGATCTTTGACTACGACGTACCCTAAGCAGGACGGCAAATATTTCAACCAATTCTACCTCGCCGACTTCAGCACCTTCGACATTGACGAGGAGTGTAAGTGTCCACCGATCAATCTATCAATTTACTACCTTTGTTTCAAGAGAAAAATCCAATAATATCCTGTGTATTCGAAAAAAATAAAATCCAATGATATCTATACTTCCCTGAAGTAAATTTCTATTTTGCACACGTTCAAAATAAATGAAGCGTATTCTGCTTGTTCTGTGCTTTTAGGAATGTTTCATTTGGGCCAAAAAAAAGGACACTCTGCAGGCTCATAGTAGTTGCTAGCGGATGCGTCCTGTATAGAATAAGTTTGATATCTTGCTTGTTTATTAATTTATCGTGCAGCACGTCTGACTTATTGCTCTTCTTGAGTTCTTGACGACACTGCCATTTCGACACCTGTACTGATATCACTTTTAATCATACTACATAC
Organism: Echinochloa crus-galli; assembly: GCA_900205405.1. Taxonomy (NCBI): domain Eukaryota; kingdom Viridiplantae; phylum Streptophyta; class Magnoliopsida; order Poales; family Poaceae; genus Echinochloa; species Echinochloa crus-galli. Next base: position 530,048 of record OAMR01000551.1, read on the forward strand.
TATATGACTTAAGGGGTGTTTGTATAACTTTTAGTCCATGACTAAAATTAGTCAGCTAAAAATTTTTAGTCACCTCCCTGTTTGGATATACAGACTAAAGTTAGTCTTGAGGCTAAAATTTGCTAGTAGGGGGTGGGGCGGCTAAAATTTGCTAGCCTCAAGACTAATTTTAGCCCTTCTTTAGCCTCACATGTTTGGAAGTTTAGCTCCTGCAAGAGGCAGGCTAATTTTAGTCACCCTGATCCAAACATGCCCTCAGTTTTCAGTTTTCATGTACACACACAACCATATATATATATGCATGGTAATGAACAAGTCATGTACACATGGCTGAAGTTTCTTGCGCTTTGATTTATATCGGAGAATCGAAAATATATATCACCACTAACCTATCATGTAAACTTTTCCACAGGATGAATCATTGATCTTGACTGGACCAAAACGAGGACTTGAGTTGATAGGTGATGCGTTTGTTGAGATTGATTTGAAGATCTATGATCATCTTGGGCAGGAGGAGAAACAACTCAGTAAAGGATTCTTGACGATCAGGGGCATAGCAGGTCGACGTTTGGACAAATGCAGTGTTGAAAGCAAAGAACTTGCTACCAGGCTCAGTACCATGGAGGTGATGTGTGCGATCGTGAAGAATGCAGTGGAGGCCACTATATCAGTTGAAGTCATGGAAGGGGAGTTTTGTGGGAAAATAACTGCTTGTACCACCAGCATCCCTGATCATCTTGTGCTTCATGATAGCGAAGTGGCTGGTCAGATGAACGGCAACGATAAATGCAGTGCTATGCAACTTTTGCGTTCCGTTGTATCTGTCTCTCTGGAGGAGAAGCTGTCAGTGACCATCATCGTGGCCCGGACTGGTGATACTGGATGCCAAGATACCGTTGTCTTTACTCCAGATATCAACGGTGGGGCTGGAGTCGAAATTACTGTCGGTATCATCAAGATGCTCGTGAAGGTTGTTTGGTCACTGATTGACTGATTGTAGTGTGAGTGTGACCACAATGTATTCGGGTCGCCGTAGGTTTAAACTTTGTTAGTACATCGAGGTAGCGTACCTTTTGTTAATTATAAATGAGTATAACGACGTCCTGTTCGTCTGGCTTCTCAGCCACCAGCCAGCAGTACTTTTCTCTAAGAACAAATCAGCACCGGCCACCGGTCACCAGCCAAACGAACAGACGGTATATGTTGGACATGAGATAAATGGTACTGTGTGTATGGACTGGTATTGTGATGGACTTGTTTAGGTACGTTGAATTATCTACTCAATTGTACCGATCGCGGGCGTTGCCCCACGGTCTCACGGATTCTCGATCTCTGGCCGTCGGTCGACTTGGTAAGGCCCTTTCCAACAGTACGAGTACAAGTTAGTATCTAGATCTAATGATTGTAATATGAATGACTCTAACATCATCCCATCATTCTCAGATAATCTTGAATTACATGCATGAGACTATCTGTTAATCAAGAGATAGCTCTTCCCTCTTCTATTGAAATATAAGAAAATATTCTATAAAGAAATAGGTCCATTCCACACCCCTCAATAACGTTTTGCAACCCTCAACCACAAATAAGATATTTGACATCCTCTAACTTGTTAAACCGTCCAATTTACATCTTTTGGTGGTTTTGAGGGAAGTTTTCACTGCCGTGGCACCACGTGCGCCGTCCTACTTGGTGCCACATCAGCCGCAGAGGGGGTAAATTGCTTTGTATTGATTCTTCAAAGGGGTCAACTAGATTTTATCAAAAACATTATTACAAAAAATATTTTTTGAGAACATATGCGATTAAAAACGCTAAAATTTAGTTCAATTTTTAAAATGTATACAAAATTTGTTTTAGCTTCAAGAAATATAAAACTAGGTTTATATTTTCTGTAATTAGGATCAAATAAGAGGTGGTGATGCTAATTGCGTTGTTGTCAAAATCTCTTTGCCTTCTACGTAGTATTAGTAATTAACATTGACTAATTATAGTAAGACTAGCTTCTAGCAAATAAACAACAAAAGGTGGCTGACAAGATCAAAATAACACCTAACTAGGCACTAGAAGAGTTTCCAGCCTGTGACTGGAAATTCACTTTTTCTCCTTTGTGATCTCAATAGAATAGAAAGAAAAGGGAAGTTTTCTAGTGTTAGCAATGTGTGTTTTAAAATGGAATCCATCGAGGAGAATAAGCGAAACATGATAAAAAAAGAAGAAATCTATTTTTTTAAAAAGATTAGAAAAGGTTGATAAGTAGAATTAGATTCAAGATAAAAGAAAAAAGGTTTTAGTAAAAAAGTGTAGATGAATACTTGGTCTTTTATCGATTTTAGATCGGGGCATTTGGCAGCATGACCAAGTGGTAAGGCAGGGGACTGGAAATCCTTTACCCCCAGTTCAAATCTGGGTGCCGCCTGATCAATAAAATACTTAGGATTATAGTACTGATCAAACCCTACAAATTCCTACCTCTATAAGTTGGGGCACGAGAGTAACTAGGTTTGGCGATATAGCATGATTTAGAAAAAATATATAAAACTAGTTTCATATTTTTTTTGGGTTAAAACAAATTTTCTATGAATTTTTAAAACTAAAGTAGATTTTAGGATTTTTTTTAGTTACATATGTTTCCTAGGTAAACTATTTTATAGCATTTTAATAAATTTTACTTGGTCCTCAAACTATCAATCAACACATAGTAATTTACCCCATCGTGGTTGAAATGATGGCAGGATAGCACATGTGTCACCCCATTAACCACCTCAAAACCACCGAAAGATGTAAATCAGACGGTTTGTAAAGTTGAAGAGTGTCAAACATTTGTTTTTATAGTTAAGGGTTGCAAATCGGACAATGTCGATAGGTGAGGGACGTGGATAGACTTTTACCTTCTATAAACTAGCTTTTTCTTTTGAGAATTATCTATAAACTAGCTTTTTTTTAGCACATCTATAAACTAGCTTTTTTTTTTGAGATTATCTATAAACTAGCTAGACACCGATCATTCATCTCGCGCGCGTATGCCAAGGCCCAAGAGGATAGGGCTGGGTAAGGGTTGGCCTGGATAGGTTTAATGGGCCTGGATTGTGACGGACTGGCGGGCCTGCAGCGCACAAGGGCCTAGCAGCCGCCGCCGCACGCCGCAACGGGGAGCTGCCTCTGTCTCTCCTCCCCTCTTCCGACGGCTTCCAGAACAAAAAGGAGGCCTTCGAATCCCCCCAATACCAACCCCTTCTTCCACCCCCCGCCCCGAGGCAGCATCAGCCACCGGCAATCCCATCGCCTCTAGCCCCAATCCCCCACCCCCCACCATGGCCGCGTCGTCCCAGCCTCCGCCTACGCTGACGGGCTTGTTGGACCTCCCCGACGACCTCCAGCGCCATATACTCCTCCGCGTTCTGTGCAAGATCGACCGCGTCAGCATGTGCCTCGTCTGCAAGGCGTGGCGCGCGGCGCTCGCCCGCCTCGAGGTCGAGGCGCCGCTCCCTCACCCGCTCCCATCGCTGCTCCTGCCGACCTCCTTTCCCGACGGCGCCACCCGTGTCGTCTGCATCGCACACGGCTTCCGGGTGCACCACTTCCTGACCATCACCCCGCCCGGGGCGAGTCTCTTTGGATCCCACGACGGGGCCTGGCTATTCCTCCGCTACGGCGGCCGCCGCGGCCACCAGGTCCGCGACCTCCCTGCTGAGCTGCTGCGCTGGAGCGACCCGGATGTCCACAGCATGGTCATCCTCGCCGCCACGCTCTCGTGCTCGCCTGATGACCCCAACTGCGTCGTCGCCGCCATCGTCGCAGCGTGGAAGGGGCGGGATCCAGCACCAGGCGCCGTAGCCGTGGCCCCCTTGCCGCCCATCCATCGCTGCTCTGCGTTCTGGCGCATGGGGTCGGCGCGGGCCATCGAGATCCCGCTGGACGCGACTCAGGCCTCCTACAATGTGGAGGATGTCGCCTACCACGAAGGATCGTTCCACTTTCTGATCGCCAATGTCACCGACCACATCCTCCTCTGCACGCCGACCATCAATCCAACTGGGAATCTGGTGACGGAGTGGGGATCGCTCCGATTCCATCCAGCCCAGCACGCCTACGACGACCAGTACGCGCGCGCCCGCTACCTTCTCAAGTCGCGAGGCAAGCTGCTCTTGGTCGTCAGGTTCAAGCGTCTGCCTAATCAGCCGTGGACATCGGCGTTCAAGGTGTTCGCGGCGACCGAGAGGAAGATGCCTGACGCCGACGACGCCAACTTCCCTGTGGCTGAGTTCCCCTGCTACTGGAGCGAGCTGGGCACGCTTGGTGGCCGGATGCTGTTCGTCGGGTATGGCTGCTCCAGATCCTACGAGGTGGATCAATACCCTGGCTTCAAAGACGGGATCTACTTCTTGGACGACGGTGTGTTCTACGAGACAGCAGCGCTCTTGGGCAGCGGCAATGTGTACCCCTGCAGCGATAACGGCAAGTGGTACGACGGACATGTCCACCGCTGCTTCCCGAGGTCAGAGCCATCCGCCTACTCTCCTCCGGCTTGGCTTCTCCCTTGAGGTGGCTGCCGTCGACAGGTTCTGAGCTATAATAGCACCATTGGGCTGATTTGACTTAGATCATGCAGATTCATACGCTCATGCAGTTTCTGATCTCAATATTCAGATTGAGTTGATTTCCGAGCAATATTCAGATTCAGTTGATTTCTGATTGCAATATTCAGAGCAGTTGCAATGTTCATAGTCAGATAGTTGTCATGGGCTGCTTCAAACGTTGAGGCTGCAATTGACTTGTGGGTATTCTGTCGGTTTTTGTTAACTGAATATTGTTAGTTCTGTATACAGCTTGGAATTGGCATTGAATGCAAGATGAAAAAGGTGGAATTGAATACTTTTGCCAAGATTGTTGGGTAAAGTGCAGCGCAATGCTAATCCTTGGTAGTACACCTGAAGGTTGGAAAGCCTCCCATTAATGGCAGTAAGGAATCTGAAAGATCTGTGTGCACTTGAATGTCCAACTCCTTACTACTACTTTCCATGTTTTGTGTTTGTCTTTTGGATTTCATGAACTTGAATGTCCTACTCCTTAAAGAGGATTTGCATGTAATCTGAAATGTGAATCCTTGGCTTTCCAAAGCTCTACAATAACCGACTAATGACTAATGATTAACATACTGTTCCTATTCTTCCATAACTTGCATATTACAATTTCTGTATGTCAGTATATCACAAAGCTTGCAATTTTTCTCAAACTGTGTTGGTGATATCAGCATATTTTTCTAGTTCATTACGACAGATCAGTAACAAGGTATATTGGCAATGTCTTCGCCCAGCAATGTCTTTATGGATAGACACAATGTTTTAGCTGTTCTCATCTTCTTCCTTTCTTTTTTTGTTCCTTGATGTTTCCTTTGTAATGTGTAAAACTTGCCTTTTTAATATAAATTATTAATCTGTAGGGGGCAACCCCTCCAGTTTCCTCAAAAAAAACAAGGTATATTGGCATTACCATTTCCAGTAAATGCAATTTTAATTGGTAGCTATATTATGACATTTTGGCCTAATTCTATATAGTGCAACGATCTGTAGTATTGCAACCTGAAACTTTCACATAATTCCTCTGAAGAAACAATGCAAGTGGTTTTCCAGTGTTCTGGGCTTCTGGCAATCTGTACTGTACGATGTTTTTTTTTTGTGACTCTTTCGGAACACCTGAAGTACGGTTAGAATCACCGTCAAACTAATAAAGCCATCCATCCATAGTATTTCAGTTTACACATGTCTAGATGAGGCACACAGCCAAATCTGCCGGTGCCGTGCTGTGTCCGACAGAACAGCAACCGCACCGCACCTAGGACTAGTCGTCGTCGTCGTCCCCGCGGCACACCCTGGCGTCCTTGTACACCCTCCCCGGCCGGCAAAAGTACCCCTTGCCCGGCGCGCAGTGCGAGTCCTTGGCACACACGCACGGCCCCTCCAGCGCGCACCCGTCCCTCACCACGCTGACCCCGCCGGCGATCCCGAGCACGGCGTCGCTCCACTCGCTGGAGAAGAGCCCTTCGGGGTCGTACGCCCGCTTCACCGCCATGAACGCCGCCGCCCTCGCCGCGCCGTACCTGCTCACGGCGCCCTCGAACGCCGCGTTCTGGTTCTTCCCCCAGTGCGGCACCCCGCCGTACCTGCGCAGCGCCATCTGCTCCACCTCCTCCATGGCGTCCCCGTTCAGCCGCGGCGCCGCCGGGTCGCGGCTCCGGTAGTAGGTCAGGTCGAAGTCCACGCTGTCCTCCGGCTTCCCCAGGTGCGCCGTCGAGCCCCTCACATACCGCAGCAGGATGCCGTTGTACACCTCGACGCCGCAGAGCGCGCCCGGCGGGCTGAGCTCGCGGAGGCGCTGCACGTCGCGGATGAACGCGGCGGCGCGGGACAGCGGCACGCTGACGCCGGACTGGAAGTAGAAGGTGCCGTGGGAGACGCGCGGGTCCCAGGGGCACGCCGTGAGCAGCGCGTCGTCGGGCCCCGTCAGGCACCGCCCCGACGACTGGATGCGGTTCTGGAACCCCACCTCTACGTACAGCAGGTCGCCGGCGTGCCTCGTCAGGCCGTAGTTGCCGGCGGACAGGATGGCTGTCGTCGCCAGCGCCGTCGCGCACCTGCCGCCGGAGTTCTTCGTCGCTTCATTGCCCACCTCTACGTACAATATACGTACAGTTCATAAAGTGTCATCAGTAATTAAACTAGCAAATCTCAATAATATACGAATGCATATATACAAAGAAGAAGAAGATTATTACCGGCGAGCCTGTCGGCCTGGATGGCGAGCGTCGGGGTGGGCCGGAACCCGATGAAGTCGTAGACGCCGTCGCCGGAGGTGTCCACGGGGACGCGGTCGTCGACGCGGTACACGGCCTTGCCATGGCCGGGGTACCAGAGGATGTCGGCGAACTCGTGCTCGCGGGCGAACGCCACGACGCGGTCAGCGAGGTCACCGTCGTCGCGCCTCTCGAACCTCACCGACCGCTTGAACATGGGCTGCAGCGCCAGCGTCACCTCCGAGATCACCCCCAGCACGCCGAGCGACACCTTCGCCGCGTCCAGCTCGGGGTCGCCGGACCTGAGCACCCGCACCGCGGCGTGCCCCTCCGCCGCCGGCGCCGGCGTGACGAGCCGCATCCCGATGAGGCAGTGCGTCGCCATCGTGGCGACGATGGCTAAGAGGAGGCCATGCGTGGGCATCATTGGGCGCCTTTGCATATGCTTTTGGCGCGTGTGTGATGGTGTGGTGTGTGTACTTGCACTAGCTGCTTCTTCTTCTTTTTTTTGATACTTGCACACAATTTCTGCTTACACTAGCTGCTTCTTGTGCACCACTGCAACTAGTAGTGGTGCTGTGCTGCAAGCCGGCCTGCAAGGACTAGACGACTAGTGACTAGTGAGTGAGTACACCGGGGATGCATTGCAAGTGCAACGGCCGGCCCATTGTTTATAGTGGCAAGAAAGGCCAATGCATACACCCGTCCCTCAACACGCTGACCCCCGCCGGCGATCCCGAGCACGGCGTCGCTCCACTCGCTGGAGAAGAGCCCGTCGGGGTCGTACGCCCGCTTCACCGCCATGAACGCCGGCGCCGCCACCCTCTCCGCGCCGTACCTGCTCACGGCGCCCTCGAACGCGGCGTTCTGGTTCTTCCCCCAGTGCGGCACCCCGCCGTACCTGCGCAGCGCCATCTGCTCCACCTCCTCCATGTCGTCCCCGTTCAGCCGCGGCGCCGCCGGGTCGCAGCTCCGGTAGTAGGTCAGGTCCAGGTCCACGCTGTCCTCCGGCTTCCCCAGGTGCGCCGTCGAGCCCCTCACGTACCGCAGCAGGATGCCGTTGTACACCTCGACGCCGCAGAGCGCGCCCGGCGGGCTGAGCTCGCGGATGAACGCAGCGGCGCGGTACAACGGCACACTGATATGCCAGACTGGGAGTAGAAGAGGTTTGAACATGTGCTGCAGCGCCAGCGTCACCTGAGAAAATGACCCCCAGCACGCCGAGCGACACCTTCGCCGCGTCCAGCTCCGGGGCGCCGGCTCTAAGCACCCGCACCCTGGCGTACTCGTACTCCCGTGGGCGCCGGTGCGACGGTGAGGCCCAGCCAGTACGGCACCACCAGCCCAACGTCGGCGGCGGCGTCGTTGAGCTGCCCCATCGTGACGCCGCTCTCGACGATGTGGTTCAGCGCGTTGGTGCTTGTAATGTGGCCGGCTGGCGTCGCCCGCGGGGCAGGCCACCTTCGTTCATTCGGGTCCCAGCGGCCGTGGCGTTGGCCACCACGGCCAGGAGCTCGCGCTCCGGCGCCGGGAACGCAGCCGCCGCGGCGCGGTCCGGCAACACGCCGTACGCGCTGCCTGTACGTGATTTTAGAGGTTGCATTCTCAGCCGTGTTTGGAGACGTACGGTTAGTGCTCATTGGTAATTTACTTGTCCAGGCGCCAGCTATCGAATGCGCACAGATGGCTCCTAAGTCCTGCTCCATGTCCGGCAACAGCTGCCATCTGTGAACGAAAATGGTAGCTATTGTGAACAGATTGTGCAGAACAACCAAGAAGTTCAAATGAGGGTAATTGGTTGTGGCTGCAAGTGGATGTTTTGTTGACAGTAAGCACGTCTCTTCTTTTTTGTAACCAGAGTTCAAACAGGGATGAGCATTGGTTATCAGTAGCATATCGAATTAACAATTCAGCATCCTTATTTTGCTCAAGGGATGCAGTTTTAAACAGACCTACAGACTACATTCAGATGTGTGCATACAGCACAAGAAAACGGAGTAGCCATGTGGCAAACAATGAAGCCTGAACATAATCATCAGATAATACATATATATAGCTGAGATGAAGCATTGAAGTACTCAATCAGCCGGGCAAGTGGAGTGAAAAGGTGAAAGTGGAGTGAAAAGGTCACATCGGACACTGTAGCACTTTTCGTTTGTTTGTGGTAAACATTGTCCTACCATGACCTAACTAGACTCAAAAGATTCGTCTCGTCGTGTACATCAAAACCATGCAACTAGTTTTTTTATTTACCCACGTTTAGTATTCCATACATGAGGAGAGAGATTTGATGTGATAGGTGGATAGTGAAGTTTGGAGAGAGAATTTGAGAAGTTGAAAGGAACTAAACAGGGCCAATAAAACAAAACATAACCAACTTCACAAAAAACGCAATGGTAGTAAATGCAGTAATGTACGCGGCATGGCAGATGCCAGCGTGCTTCAGTTATATCTCTTCTACTTATAAAAGGCTACACTAATGGCATACGGCACAGACTAATACTGAAACTGTAATTAGGATGGTTTCAAAGAGCAACATGAATGAATCCTGACACTGATAGCTGCTGAGAAATGCACATTTACATCCTCCCTCCCTCCTGATGCCCCCAATCCATCCAAATTTGGCAGCGGCGAGGGTCAAGCCGGTGGTGCACTCAAAATGACACCAGAGTTACGAAGAAGAGCGTCAAAACTATTGAAGCCATACTTGGGTGGCACAAATGCCTCCCTCCCAGCCCGGACTGCCTGGCTCCGCTTGCTCCACAGATTGAAAGCTGGCGAAAAGTTGACATCGCCCCGATCAACGACTGCATTCGGCCTCCCCTCCATGTAGATGGTGAGAAGCTCCCTCCTCCACTCTAGGAGCCTCAGACCCTCACACACTGTGACCATGATCCTGTACAGGGCCTTGTAGATACCTTCGGGATAACCGGCGTCCACCAATCTGAGGTAAGTCTGATAAAGGTCGGCAAGTGCAATGTGGACCTCCAAGTGCACGTTGCCCCCCCCAATATTCAGATTGAGTTGATTTCCGAGCAATATTCAGATTCAGTTGATTTCTGATTGCAATATTCAGAGCAGTTGCAATGTTCATACCGTCTTCGTGAAGGAAGCCACACAGGTAAAGGTTGCGGAAGGCAAACAGGAGCGGCACGTCGCGCCCACCATCTTCAGGCGGCGGCCTGAGCAAAACGATAAAGAAGCCGAAGTCTGGAGTCTGAAGGATGCTGTGGTGTCCATTCAACGTGGAAATGGTTCGGGTTAAAACCGGTTTGAGTGGTTTGGTTTTTTAGTTGGATCAACTTGGTTTGGTGCATAATGGGTCGAGATATGTAATGGTTTGGTTT
>OAMR01000551.1:540249-551942 GCA_900205405.1 Echinochloa crus-galli
AAATTTGTTGCAAATGACTTAAACGACGGTCCGCTACTTTGTGCAAAGTTATATGATGAGATCCACATGTGGGTCCCACGTCAAAAGTCGGACCCTAAAACTAAAACCTCGCGTTCACACTATAAAAATTTAGCGGATTTGATTGAAATTTGTTGCAAATGACTTAAACGACGGTCCGCTATTTTGTGCAAAGTTATATGATGAGATCCACATGTGGGTCCCACGTCAAAAGCCGGACCCTAAAACTAAAACCTCGCGTTCACACTTTTAAAGTTTAGCGAATTTGGCTAAAATTTGTTGGAGGTGTTTCATAATAAGATTTAGCTACTCCGTGTAAATTGGTTGAGCTATATCAATATGTGGGCTACACGTTATAATATATATTCTTGTTATGAGTGGTAGCGAGTAAAAACCGGTTTCAATATTTGGGTTGAAACCGATTAATTTGGTTTGGTTAGGAGAGAAAAGCTAAATGGTTTGGTTTGAATGCTAAGTGGGTGGGATTGGATTGGTTTGTAAATATGCTAGAATTAGTATGGATTGGTGTGGATTTGGTTTGGTTCCTAGACCATTTCCACCTTGATGTCCATGCCTCGAAACCTTGACTCGTCTGTCCCTGCCACTACTGGAAACGATTTTTTCCCTGTGTGCCACAAACCGTCAGAGAAATAGTCTAAAACCCACAGGGAAATAATTTCTGTCGGTCAACCGACAGGTAAATACCGACAGGGATAAAATGACAGAAAATAAAATTGCCTGTCGGTTGACCGACAGGAAATATTTTTCTGTCGGTATTTTTTTGACGGGTGACCGTCAAGTTAATTGAACCTCCTCTATTCCGGAAACCGACAGGGTAATTATTTACCCTGTGCATCATCCGACAGAAAAAAGTTTATTTTCCTGTAAGCCAACCATCAAAGTTATTGGTTCTTTCTCTGAGAGGTAGGAAGTGACAGAAAAAAATATGACTTACCGACAGAAAAAATAGTTATTTCCTGTCAGTTGGTACCGACAGTTTAATCATGTCAAACACAAAGGATGCATTTCAGGTTCAAGCTCAAGGGTAACAACAATATTGTTCACATTACACACATAGGTTCAACCACATTACAAAGCTAGAATTCAACCACATTACAAAGCTAGAATCCATCCAGATTACAAAGCTCTAATCAACCGGTTCTGAAATTGTCTTTGCCCTCACAGAGCACACAAGTCCATTATCATTCTACTACTGATAAAAGAAGTCACCCAAGAGCCATATGGTGTTCCAAAGACAACAGCCATATGTTCAAAAGACAAAAGTTAGCTGGCAGTCTAGCACTATGGTTGTCAACAACCATGCTTACCATATGTCATCAGAATAGGATTGCCCACCATTGTTGCTGCCAATGTTTTCGCCACCGCAATCTTCCCCCTCCATTGCCTCATCTATGTCCAGGTCGTTCCAGTCCTTTCCATCTTCTTCGCCATCCAAGTCATTTTCCATTCCATCCATGTCCTCCCCATCCAAGTCCTCATTTTCCATGTCCTCCCCATCCAAGTCCTCATCTCTGTCACTTTCTTCCATGTCCTCGCCTTCTGTGTCCTCATCGTCAACATGGGATGAACTAGTGGGTAACTGCAGAAATTAATCAATATCATGTAAATAATCAATTATATTATAGAATTTCATACTGGTTAACTAAACTTTTCTAAGACCCTACCAGCACCATACATGAAGCACAGTAACTGTCAATGGCAATAGTATTTATGTCACAACTAGACACTGCAGAAACTGTACTTTGTTTGGCACAAGGGGTAGGACACTATAGCTTACCATCAGAGTTAAACTAAGATGCAAAGTTGCAAACTACAGTAACCCTCAACATGAGGCCACTTCCTCACTGCTGCACTTCGTGTTGTCATTTTGACATGAAAATATATCAGTTGTCTAGTTCAATTGGCTATAAAACATCTTACCCCTCTTTATAATAGTTTAGGGTGGATTCAAATATGTGAGCACCAAGTCACTAGCATACTTACATTTGCTGTCAGTGCTGCAAGGCGGCTTTTTAGACTTGCTGGAACTTCCTTCCCTAAATCACTGTAAAGATTCTGCAAGCAAGGAAATACCATGGTTAAGATGACAAATAGAATACGATGTTCATGTCATAAGTTACCGGAGTTCAAAATGGAATTAGATATATACCAATATCAAGTCATTGGTTAGTTCGCCCAGCTGGTCAACACGCTCATGTAAGCACCTATTTGCATGGCGCAACCGTCGATTTTCTTTGGCCATGCGTCGATAAGACACTGACTTTGATGGTGCAACAGATTTTTCCTTGACAGCAGACAAAACATCAGCCTTTCTAACAGCACCATTTCCAATGGCTAGACGTCCATGGCGCATTCCACTTCAGTTTGCCATCCAAATATTCTCCATATTTAAGCTCTATAGGCCGTGCAAGCTTGTCATCTAGCTTCTGGCCTAGCTTCCTCTTGTAGTACACCTTCACAGCATCTACTCGAGCTTGGTACATCATGTCCTTCACCCTTTTCTTTAAATAAGTTTCAACAACACGATCAGCTTCTTCCTCTTTTCCTCCATTGACCTCAAATAAACGCTGCATGTGAAAAGATAAGTCAAAGCGCAAGTTCAAATGAAACAAACTCAAATTGAATGCATATGTACTGCAATTCTAAACATATGTGATCCTGACAGTTTTGTGTATAAAATACTTCTAACCAATTAGCTGTTACAGAAGCAAATTAAACTGATCTAAATTAACAGAAGGCACCTAGCAAATACAAGAGCAATTTTCATGTAGCAGGATAAAAGATATGTTACTTACCCAAAATTCAGAAAGCACACGGTCACCTGCAGTTCATCCTAAGTCATCTTTTTTTGATAGGAAGTAATCAGCCCAATCTAATGCCGCACGGGTCCTAAGGACTACACCATGCTGATCCTTGTCCTGCACCAAGCCTGGGTATTCTCTCTTGATAATGACCCCAAGTTGAGAAGTGTACTTATAATTTGCCCCACGACGATCAAGATACTCAAATTGCCTATAACACAATAACATATGCAGCTCGCCGGCTGTTATTAAAGGATAACACATGTAAAAAAGTAAGGTGCATTAATGTGGAGACATTTTTGTACTCACATATCACCAAGTGGTTCAAGCAGCACCTTACGGCCACGCACTGGCATCTTTAGCTTTGTTAGGCACCCCTGCTTCCTCCCTCTTTGCTTAGCTGGCTGCAGCTTACTGACAGGTTGTGTCTCTTTACTCCTTCGGGAGGAACCTTCCGCAGTTGTCTTTTGAGAGGCACCATCACATGAGTTTGTATGAGAAGTGCCCCTCTTTGAATGACCATTGCGGCTGTGACGAAAGCTACTCACCATCTAAATCAAGGAATGAAAATGTTAGAACATGAGTGAATTAAGAAGTTTTATTCTGCATACAAAAAGAATCAGAACAGAAGACATTTACATCAGGGAACCAAATAAAAATCTGAAATTCTGAACTAATGGTCAATAATCAACATAAAGATGAACATCATTTCAGAGCTTAGAGTTGGAGAAAACAAAGTACACAAAATACTACATCATGAGTGAACAAATTTAGACACAATTTTAATCATAATCAGATTCGTCTTGTTCATTCTCGGTCTCTTCATCCATAGATTCTATCTCTTCATCCTCATCCATAGACTCAGACTCTTCATCTGTAGCTTCACCCTCTTCCTCATGCTTAGCTGCATTTTTCTCTAATGTTTCCAAGTCCCTAGGATCAGTAATCTCATCTGAGCCCAATGGGGTTATATAGTCTAATGCATCATCCAAGTCAATAACAAAGTTGCCATCTAATCCATCCTCTTGATAGAATTCAACATCTTGAGTTGGCCCTTCTCCTAGATTGGAATCAGCATTGCTATTATTTGAAGGAATATGTCCATGTGGAGCAACTTTATACACTACATCCATGTTCGTGACATTTCAATTATCTCTGTATTTCAAACATAAAGCCAAGCTTGCCCTATCATTCCATAACAGAAGACACAAATGCATACAAAAATAACGAACCATAGTTTATAATCAGTATACCATAATGAAGAGCTTTACCTTGAGCCACGAAATCAATTCAACCCTCCTACAATGTAATCAGCTGGTTCACTGCAACAGAAATCCTCAGTCTGTGAGCAATTTAACCTGCAACACATAAATAATTCATTGACAGTTGTAGTGAAGCTTACACAAATCAGTATGTTGTGCAGTAGTACACTAGCATTTTCACAGGGATAACCACACAGGGCAACTGATAAAGTGCCAACAATCATCAAAGGAACTTCATTTGTCAATACAATTAATAGAAAATGGCATGATAAATCAAATGTCTCAAAAATCAAATCCTAAACAAACTTTAATATATAGACACAACCAGATCCTAAAATAACTAAATCTGAGCAAAGATTTGTATCAATATTGGTTATCCCAAAATTTAATATACAGTCAGAAAGAGAACAGCAATCATAAATAGCAACTATGGTAATAAGGTTTGGTTGTAGGTCACATATCACCCCCAAAAAAATTTTACTTCAGACTTCGTCAACATTGAGGGAAAAAATATACATCATCTTAAGGATTGCAAAACTGACATCAATACAGAAAGGATTGCAAATCTGAAACCTTTGGTCAGGTGACGTGCAGATCCAGTGAAAGTCTTCACAGGATTGTAAATCTGAAACCTTTAGCCATGTGACGTGCAGATCCAGTGAAAGCCTTCACGAATTGGGGGTTGGAGGTGACTGGACTACCCTGCAATTGGCAAAATCCGAGCACCACAAGAGAAGGATATCAAGGCCATCGAACAATCATTGGAACAGAATGCAAAAAATAGTGCTTGCCATGGAGTTATTTCTGCAATACCTGTGGATGCTATCCTCTCCAGCGAGAGAATGAATGTAGGGCTCAGAGTTGGTCAATGGATGGGGCACTGGACCTTGGGGACGTCGCATTCAGCAGTCTTGAGCCCCGTCGTCGAGGAAGCGGTGCCTGGCCAGCTCGTCCTTGGGGCCCTCGAAACCCTAGATGGATCTGTGTCGGCCTTGACGGCGAGAGGCGGTCGGCAGGGCGAGAGACGACAGGCAGGGAGAGAGACGGCGGGCAGGGCGAGAACTCCGCCCTTGGGGCGAGGAAGGAGATGGGGCGGCCTCGCCGCCCCTCTGGTGGCGCCGGTGGGGGAGCAGGAGAGGAGTTGGAGGGGGTGGGGAAGAGAACAGAGAGACAGGATAATGCCGGCTGTGAGTCTCCGGGGTGCTATTTAGACGGGGGGAGATTTTTCTTGTTTCGCGTACAGAAGCCAACGGCGCCAAATTTGCCGCTTTAGCAAATTATTGGCGGGCAATTTGGCGGCACCGGCGAAATGTTGGCGGCAAAATCTAGCTTCATATTACCCTGTGTGCCGCACGACAGGGAAACCACCCTAAGCACACAGTATATAAAACGAATTACCCTGTGAGCGTATTATTCTGTGTGGTACACCATGGCCGACAGAATAATTGCCTATTTCCCTGTGAGCCATCGCGATACCCTCAAAAAATATACCCGGCACACAGGGAAAAAGCGGTTTCTAGTAGTGTGCTCTCCCTCGCTGATTTGCGTGCGACTTCTTCTCTCCACAGGCGGCTCAATCCCCAGGCCATCCTCATGTTATCATAGCTCAATTGAAAAACAAACTTGGGCACCTGTAAAACAAGCGATCAAGGAACAAAATTGGTCAGCCTTGGGCCCTTGGCACTCTCCTACAGGTCCAGACATCCATTACAGCAAATCCAAAAAAAATGCAAAAAACCCTCTCCTTTTGTTTTGGAAATTTGGATCTGCACAGTAAGAATTGGATAATCCTCTCATTCCAGCGCAAAATCGGGATTTTCTTTCATGTACCAACTACCAAGGGGGAAAGACGGGATTTTCTTTCATGTACCAAGAGGGGGAAAACGGAATTTTTCGTAGGCCCAAAAAGGAAACCCTCCGCCGAGTATCTCCGCAAAGAAACGCACTTATTTTTCAACAAACTTCAGCAGATCATCCTCTGTTTCCAGCGCAAAAACAGGGTTTTGTTTCGTACGAAGGGGAAACAAACCGGATTTTTCGTAGGCCAAAAAGGAAACCCTCCCCCGAGTATCTCCGCAAAGAAAGGCACAGATTGTTCAAGAAACTCCAGCCCCGCAACCGATTTCGAAGAGACAAGACCATGTTTTTACTACCACCGTACTCCGTACTATAAACACGGAGAGAGAGAGCAGTGCGTTAAGATTCGGGCCGCGGCCTGTTGGTCACACCCACTACACTGCTGCTCGATCTGATGAGTATATACTCCGTAGGAGTATATTATTATTAAATAGACGTTGTTACTTCTTAGGAGAGTTAATCACCAGTTTGTATGTACGCAAAAAATTCTTGGGTGCATGATGGATGTGCTCGTGCATATATGGACGACGATATATATGATATGATGCAAGTAGGGGTGGTAAAGGGTCCTCACTTTTGTACTAAAAATTTTAAGGATCGGGCCGGATTAGGGCGGGGCATAAATAATACTAGTTTTTGAGCTAAATTTTATTAGGACCAAGTTAGATTGTGAAGGAACAAACGGGCCATGATCCGTTACCACCCCTAGATGCAAGGTGCCATCGGTGGACCATGCCCGGTTGCAGTTTTGGTGATACGTACGGCCGGCCAGGACGTACCATTCCTCTGTTCCTTCCGAACAGAAAACAGCTGAAGGCCCGGCCCGCTGCTCGCTCGCAAGTCCAGCATCCGACCATCATCATCCCTCGATCCTGTTCATATACATATACGATCAATTCGCCGCGACACGTACACATTTTGCACGATCGCCGTGGACTCGCGCCATCTCCATCTCCGGCCAGCAGCTAGCTCATCCGGATATCTGTAAAATGGTGTTTGCGGTAGTAATGATAGATGATCATGCACAGTGATGGGACACCACTGACTGTATGAGAATGCAAAGATTAATTGGAGAGTACGTACGTGCAAGATGGAAAACTTTATTTCCGAGACGTACCCGGACGCGCGTGTCAAAATTAATTAAGACGTAATCATAGGCCCTGCATATCAGGTCGATGTTATAGCATAATCAGTATGCCGGCCACATCCACACGGTTTAACTCAAGTTATATAAGTCTGAGACTTATATATTGTACAATTAGCAACACTGAGGATCTAATTATGCGTTTTGCAAGTTAGGAACCAGAATGGTATAACACTATATATAGGTTCGAGGATCGATGGTGGATTTTACTTATTGTTCATTAATATGGATATATAGAATATATAGAAGCTGCATTCTGTCACGAATGAGTGAAGAAGCCCGAGTTTACTGGCCTTTAGAGAAACAAGGTTTACTATTTTGCATGCATGCATTCAATGCCTTGATCATCTCATTTGGCTGCTTGCCCGTACGTTACGGTTTTTTTTTCGGCTACCAACTCAAAGGCTATTTATCTTTCGTTAAAAAAAAACCCGTACTCAGTCGCGGTGGCACTAGACTATAACCCTGATCGGCTGTTTTAACAAAATATATCTTAGCGGCAAAATATTGTAATTTTTGATCTAATATAAAATTTCGTCCTAATTGGATGTTTTTAGTTCAAAAAGAGAATGAGAAAGTTTGGTGAAAATGTCACATCAGACACTGTAGCGTATTGTAGCACTTTTCGTTTATTTATGGTAAACATTGTCCTACCATGACCTAACTAGGTTCAAAAGATTCGTCTCGTCGTGTACATCAAAACTATGTAATTAGTTTTTTATTTACCTATATTTAATACTCCATGTACGAGGAGAGAGATTTGATACGATAGATAAAAAAGGGCGTACCCAGTGCGAAAGCTCCCACACAAGGTGGGGTCTGGGGAAGGGATTTCCTAGACAGCCATACCCTTGCAAAATTCTTTTAAAATTCCGCAAAGAGGCTGGTTGATGAATAGTAAAATTTAGAGAGAGAATTTTTGAAAAAGTTTGTAAAGTGAACACAACCATTGATTGAAAAGCAAACAAAAACTCCAAACATAAAAACTTCTAAAGCAGGTAAGTTCCAAAAGAGGGATGTTCCCGATATAGGAATTTGAAACGTCTGGAAATGCCTCTGACAAGTCGACAACGGATCTTCGGAGAACCGTCAACGTCACAAAAAATACCATGCATGCAGGGTCAGCCGTACGTCAGCCCGTCACACCCGTCAACGTCCAATACGAGGTGCATTGACCAATATGGACCAAAAATGCACGTGCTTCAGTGCGTGCATGGAGCATGGATGCTTCATTTTGCAGAAATCTCCTCAGAGGTTGGCATAATTAAGCAGAGCGAGCCCTTGCATGGTGCTCTCTTGCGTCTTTATTTTTTACTAGTGCTCGTGCGTTGCTATGGACAAACAAATCTTTGTTAAAAGTCAAAATATTTATAGATTCAAATTTTTCATGTGGTCTATTCATTTTTGCTTCATATATCAAAATAGCCTTTACACACTAGTGTGGACGTCAATTTCTCTCTAAATATATGTCATAAAGACACAATATTTAACTTTTTCACATCTTACGCCCTTGCTGAATGAATGCTACTCCCTCCGTCCCACAATATAGGCTGTGTTTAGTTCTCCAAACTTCCCAAAAATTCTCTCTCCAAACTTCACTATTCACCTATCACATCAAATCACATCAAATCTCTCTCCTCATGCATGGAGCACTAAATATGGGTAAATAAAAAAACTAATTACATAGTTTTGATGTACACGATGAGACGAATCTTTTGAGTCTAGTTAGGTCATGGTAGGACAACGATTACCATAAACAAATGAAAAGTGCTACAGTGCGCTACAGTGTCCGATGTGACTTTTCGACCAAATTTTCCCACACCATTTTTGGAACTAAACACAGCCATAAGCATTTGAAGCATTCAAATACCAAAAATAACAGAACTGCTAAAAGACCTTTATACCCCTCATTTTATACTACCCATCAACCCTCCACCTACCCCGCCAACCTATTTAGTTTTATCCTATCCGTAGAAATGTTTACATTTTGACACAAATTTTCAACCTAAAAATGCTAACATATCGGAAAGGAGGGAGTACCTACTGTCAACAAATCTAGACTTCGGAGCCACCGCCCTCATCCAGGAGCTCATCATCAGTGTGCATGGGCATGTCGGAGAAACATGAAGATGAATCAGAGGAGAACGTGGACCTGGACCTCGGACCTTTCTTCTTCGACTCCCCGGTGAGTACACCAAAGACTGTGCGTGTGTGCCAAGGACTCGCACTGCGCGCCGGGCAAGGGGTACTTTTGCCGGCCGGGGAGGGTGTACAAGGACGCCAGGGTGTGCCGCCGGGACGACGACGACGACTAGTCCTAGACTCCTAGTCATTAGGCAACGGTGGGCAGGATTTCACGTATTGGTACGGTACGTGTTGGACGACGACCTGACGTCAGAACTTGGCAGAGTTGGTTGTTGGTTCGTTCGTTGCTGTTTTTTTTTTGTTTTGTTTTGGCCGAGTAGCCAATTTCGTGTCAGACGAGGCTCAATTTTATCTCTAAACTATCAAAACGGCTATTTTAGTTCTCAAACTTTGATACATGGCTCAATTTCATCCTTTATATATCATCCGTGTCATGCCATGTTGGCGTGCCATGTCATCATCCAATCGATTAGAGTTTCAAGTGGGCTTAAAGTAACTCTTTTATCGCATTCTTCTTTTCACATTATGCCAAGGATGAGAGCCACATCTCATTTCTCCCTCCCATAGTCCCACTATTTTATATAATCGCAAAAGGACAAGTAAATTATAATGAAGTCATTTCATACCCTTTTTCAGTCAAGACAAGAAAAAATAGTGTCTGCTAAACCCTAAACCCTAAACCTCGGACATATGCAGTTGAAAGTGTATTTTGCAAATCCTAATTGATTGGATGCTGACAAGGCACGCCAACATGGTACAACATATAGGACATAGGACCAAACTAAGCCACGTAAGAAAGTTCACTATAACGATCATTTTGATAGTTCAGGGACGAAATTGAGCCTCGGTTAATAGTTTAAGGACGATAACGGCTATTCTGCCGTTTGTTTTGTTTTGTTCTGTTTTTGATAGCAAATATGCCTGCTTGTGCTACCTTCATTATGCCAGCGATCACGGCGCTGCTGTTTTGATGATGAGGAGTCCTGGGTTCATACTTCATAAGGCGTGTCAAGCGCGACACGCACGTGCTACCATCATTATGACGGCGATCACGGCACTACTGTTTTATCGATGAGGAGTCATGGGTTATACTTCATAGTGCATGTTATTACATTTGATTCTTTTATATTTTGACGATGAGTAATCCTAGGTTCGGACTGTTTCGTTAAGCGCGGTTGACGAAAAAAAGAGTCTGATAGGTAAGGTCGTAGGAGAGATAATGTTTCAATGGCTAGTGGGTCTGTTGAAAGTTTTGGATCTTTATTATAATATAGATATCAAGAACGCACGTGCAGCACGCACGTTTAATAGAAAATAACATTGCATAGCAGGTGGGGTTGCTAGTAGGGGTAGTGTTTCATGACTCGTGGGATGTTGGTTGTCAAAAGTTTTGGATCTTTATACTATATATAGATAGAAAAATTACAATGTATCAAAGGAATGAGGGTTAATTTTTATAAATATTAGAATGTTTTCATAAAATTACAACGTATTAAAGGACCGCGGGTTAATTTTTATAAACATTAGGGGGTTTTCGTAAAATTATCATGGTTTGATTACAATTTATCAGAGGACTGGAGTTGATTTTAATAAATATTAGAGAGTTTTCGAAAAATTACAACATATTAAAGGACTGTGGGTTGATTTTATAAACATTAG
The DNA here is from genome assembly GCA_900205405.1 of Echinochloa crus-galli. Classification (NCBI taxonomy): domain Eukaryota; kingdom Viridiplantae; phylum Streptophyta; class Magnoliopsida; order Poales; family Poaceae; genus Echinochloa; species Echinochloa crus-galli. The sequence goes on from OAMR01000551.1 coordinate 551,157, forward strand.
ACGGTTTTTGTAAAATTACGATGGTTTGATGGATGCAACGAAAAGTTTTGAATCTTTATAGTCGTAGAATCGTTGTTGGTTATTGGTTAATAAGGCCATAAGGGTGGAATGATGCAAAGATTTGTAGTCAGGTGCGTTGAAGCAGATGCTCTGTAGGTAGTCAGGTGCTGACAGAAAAGGGAGCACGGAACACCTCGATGGCCAGCGGCCGGTCGCAGTCGTTGACCGGCCTTCATCAACGCAGGCGTAGGTTATGCAATACGAGAGAATACAAGCAAGCCCGTGACCTCGCGTCGCCCCCAGGCGACTCGAGGGGGACACGCCCGCCGCCGCCGGGCAGTCTCTCCAATCTGCACCGACCGCGGTCGCCGCCTCGCGGCGGCGGTGGCCCCCTCCACTACCAGAATACTTCACATCCGCCCGTCCCCTCCGCCTCGGCCCTTTTTGGACCCGGTGCTGAAGGGGCTTCAGGTAATCCTTCTATATATGCTTTAGAAATAGAGGAATGTGTGAATCAAATAAAGCTAGCAAGAGAGCTTGTGTTCATGGAGGAGAGAGAGGGGGAAGTTGAGTTCATGGTGGAGAGAGAGTGTTCATGTTGTGCTTTAAATGGAGAGAGAAGGCAAGCTAGATAGTATTTTATTTTGTATGACTTATGTATGACTTGTGAATAGTTATAAGGCCAATGTATTTTATTTATTCGAGAGTTTTATTTATTAAAAGTTGGAATGTATATTTGTTTTTAGAAAATGAATATAGTAATTCAATGGAATATATTTTATTAGT
>OAMR01000551.1:557861-567928 GCA_900205405.1 Echinochloa crus-galli
AGAATACATGTATTAGAATATATATATACACGTATATAAACGTGCATGGCTACTGAAAAAGGCAAAAAAAAATCCCAGGGCCTTTAGCACCGGTTATGCCACCCGGTGCTAAAGGGCGTACCCTTTAGCCTCGGAACAGTGGCACCGGGTGGGAAACTCGGTGCTAAAGGGCTTTCCCACCCGGTGCAGATGTCACTCATTCTGGTAGTGCTCCTTCCTCTCTCCCTTCCATCCTTTCGGTCGCTCCTCCACCTGCAGCACCACCACCAACTCTAGATCTGTTTTTTTCCTAGTCGTTCATTGCCGGCGCCGGCGCCGTGCGGACGTTCCTCGCCGGTCGTCTTGGTCCTCTTCGCCCTGGTTGCCCTCCGCCGCCACCGTCGACTTCCCCCCGCCGTTGGGGCCGCTGGCCATCTACCGGCCGTCCTCGGATCCGCGGCGTCGCCGTGCATCCACCCTCGGAGGCTTTCTGGCTGGCGGCGGTGAATAGTGGATCCCCTTCGCTCATTGGATTCCGTGCAACGAAAGTGTTGCGCCCGTCGCGCAGGGGGTGTTTCTTCACCTCGCACGGATTGACGGGCGACGATAGCAGCGGCGGCTTCTCTGCATACTTTCCTGGGTGTAAAGCCTTGGTCTTCGGGTCAGGCGACGGCGGCGCATTCGGCGTCGCTTCCCTCCTTGGAGGCGTCGTTGTGGAATTTCATGCTATGTTAAGCTGCGACGACTGCAAGCATTGTGATGAGGAAATGGATGGCGAGTCTACTGGGTCCATTCTTGGTCAAGGTTACACAGCGACTAGCATACTGGACACGGTGGTGTTCGTTTCAACAACACACCAGGCTTGATCTTATTCATCTATGATCCAGTTCTTTACCAGTTGATTGTGCCAACAATATACTTAAAGCTGGTTAATTGGAGCCGGACGAAGACGACAAGCTTATTGGTGGCAGCTCTGAGTGCATGAAACACCACCGTGGGCTATGTGCTTCTGGTCGCAGAAGATGTGTCAGGACGTTTGGTTTGGACAGAATTTTTTTGTGTTGGTGGTTTGGAGCCAATGATGTTGGTAGCTTTTTTTCTGCTCCTTTTTTCTAGGCATGTGTGCTATTAGGAATGGAGCTTTTTTTTCTTTATATAATAATGATAGTTGTATGTATCTTTTGAATGCAGAGGCTGGAATATCAATATATTCCCTTTTCTAAAAATCAACGCCGGCGTCACGGCAGGAGTGAGACAGTGGGGGAGAGGGAGAGGGAAAAAAGAGATGAATGAGTGGGCCCATGTATGTTATTAGTTGATATGGAGTATGAGCTCGAGGACGATCTGTGTGGAAGAAATCGATATAGAGAAGAGAATCTCGATGATATAACAATATTTCTTTTAGATGATGAATTTATTAAAGGCCGGCGACTGCGAATAGCCTTATATCAAATGAGTACGTAGAAAAATGTACTGGTTCAAGTCCGAAGTAGATGATGGAAGATGAAGGTGTCTGCTTTTGTTTGTGATCTGTCCACTACTACTATCCGATGTGGCATGTTTTTTTTATTTGGAGTTGATCTACTTACGTATTAGCTACTGTTGCTGCCTAAACCTGGTCACGCGAAGAATGGACTGGAGTTGGTCAGTTGGAGGATGTGTATGTGTGTGTTGCATTTGCGTTGGGCGGCGGTGCTTTACTGTCTGCTACTGTGTCGCGTCATATTATATATGCATCTAAGACTTATTTTATTTGTTTGATGATGTGCAGGAGTATATCTACTTGTTCGTGTATTGTTTAAAATAAATTATGTATAGTCGTGACTATTACGTTAAGATAAATGTTTGAAATGGCTATACGTGTCGGTGGTATTCACGATTTGAGTTATCGATTCCCGATCGTAATCGACGTGTTCCCAATCAAAATTTTCTGTTCCCGGTATCCTGTAATAATCTAAGAATGTTCATGCACATCGGCCCATTGTGGCACATAGAGCCAATAACTATTTGATTTATTCAATGAAATACATACAAAATCCCATGATATATGGAACGACTAACAGTTGGTCCATCGATAGGACTATCAATCAGTCCTACAATTGACGAATGACATGAACAGATGCAACTAGAAATAAAATTAATAAGGCATCTTTATCCATGGTCATCATGTGATTAACCATGGGCGGGCAACAACGCATAGATGGATCTCTTCTACATTAAATGCGTGTAGGAGTGTCTGGGATTGCAGGTGAAGTGCAAGACTTCTTGCAAGTCTCAATTTTGGCCGGGTCCTTCTCTCCACTGCCGCAGATGATGTGGCAAGTTTTTATTATCTCCGCCATTCCAGCCTCGTATTGTTTGCCACAATGGTCCTCGCAAGGCTTTATCGCCGGGGCGTCCTTCAGCTCGGAGCATTTGCCCTTGCACAATATTGCTTCTAGGAACACCGCATTGGCCCGCTGTCCGAGGCCACAAAACTCCCTGCAATTCTTTTTGTGCTCACCTTTTTCCTTACAAAGTACATCACAGACGGCTGCTGCCACCTTCTCCGCTTCAGCTCCTTCCTCAGCAGCGCCACCGGTATTCTCTTTCGCCTGGAGGAATTTGGGGGATCGTAGAGCGAGGACCAAGAAGACGAGGGTGACAACGATGGTCAATTTTTGGGCCATTTCTGTTTTTGCTACTGAGTTTTGTGTTGATGAAGGATATATGCCAGCTATATATAGATGGCATCATACAAATGAGCTATAAGTATGTGTGGCCATGAGAGTTTCTCGCTCAAACTTCGGCATTGCTCCTAGTTGCATGTGATTCCTAGCTCCTTCTTGGTTCTCAGTTTCTTTTGGATTACCGCAAAGATGTCTTTGCCATGGTAAGCATGCATGTGTTTAAAAAATTGGCAAGTAGCCATGCAGACATGCATCTACTCTTGGGTTGAAACGAGGAGAGTGCCATGAATAGATGTAGTTCACTGATTTTCTAGTACGCTAGTAACTGCACCGAGTAAAATAATTTTATATTATACCATACCACATCACTGTGTTTAGTGTTGAAAAGTAGTTCAATCTCCGTCCTCCCATGGCCATGCTCCTTTGCCAGGCCATAGGCGAGCTCCAATAGCCCCAACGGCCTTGTGTGTTTTTTGTCTAGGTAATTGTGTAGTGAAACTGTGCACTGAGTCTCTTCTCTCTCCTCCAACCCATCATAAAAGTGGTATGACAACTCTTGAAGCCTATGTTACTTTATAATACTTGCTCTAATATATATCAACTCATCAAGGAATACATGATATTTATATGTGAACTGATGAATAATAGAATTTTTATTCCATACTAATTAAGTAGCTGCTGTGGGTGGATGTAAAAATATATATAAAAAAAGGTGTCATGTAACAAATTGTTCTTGGGAAAACAAGCAAATTGGCTGTGGCATAAGCAAGGCAATGCAAGTAGGTGTGATCGATAACAATATGCGTAAATTGGCCGGCCGGCTAGCCGACGACCGGAGTCCTGACGACGACGTCCCGTTGGTCTCCGACGAGGATGACGCGCTTGGGGTTGTAGTCGTTGGGCAGCGGGGTGGGGAGCACGTAGAATGCAGGGAACACGTCGGGCCTGTCGATGTTGATCTGGTCCGCCGCGTTCAGCATCACGAACCCCACCAACTCCGGCCACGACGTCTTCAGACCGCCGTCCCCTCCGTCGCTTGCCGGCGTCGGCCTGCCCATTATTTCTAGCAGCTATTTGTGTTGGTGGTTTGGAGCCAATGATGTTGGTAGCTTTTTTTCTGCTCCTTTTTTCTAGGCATGTGTGCTATTAGGAATGGAGCTTTTTTTTCTTTATATAATAATGATAGTTGTATGTATCTTTTGAATGCAGAGGCTGGAATATCAATATATTCCCTTTTCTAAAAATCAACGCCGGCGTCACGGCAGGAGTGAGACAGTGGGGGAGAGGGAGAGGGAAAAAAGAGATGAATGAGTGGGCCCATGTATGTTATTAGTTGATATGGAGTATGAGCTCGAGGACGATCTGTGTGGAAGAAATCGATATAGAGAAGAGAATCTCGATGATATAACAATATTTCTTTTAGATGATGAATTTATTAAAGGCCGGCGACTGCGAATAGCCTTATATCAAATGAGTACGTAGAAAAATGTACTGGTTCAAGTCCGAAGTAGATGATGGAAGATGAAGGTGTCTGCTTTTGTTTGTGATCTGTCCACTACTACTATCCGATGTGGCATGTTTTTTTTATTTGGAGTTGATCTACTTACGTATTAGCTACTGTTGCTGCCTAAACCTGGTCACGCGAAGAATGGACTGGAGTTGGTCAGTTGGAGGATGTGTATGTGTGTGTTGCATTTGCGTTGGGCGGCGGTGCTTTACTGTCTGCTACTGTGTCGCGTCATATTATATATGCATCTAAGACTTATTTTATTTGTTTGATGATGTGCAGGAGTATATCTACTTGTTCGTGTATTGTTTAAAATAAATTATGTATAGTCGTGACTATTACGTTAAGATAAATGTTTGAAATGGCTATACGTGTCGGTGGTATTCACGATTTGAGTTATCGATTCCCGATCGTAATCGACGTGTTCCCAATCAAAATTTTCTGTTCCCGGTATCCTGTAATAATCTAAGAATGTTCATGCACATCGGCCCATTGTGGCACATAGAGCCAATAACTATTTGATTTATTCAATGAAATACATACAAAATCCCATGATATATGGAACGACTAACAGTTGGTCCATCGATAGGACTATCAATCAGTCCTACAATTGACGAATGACATGAACAGATGCAACTAGAAATAAAATTAATAAGGCATCTTTATCCATGGTCATCATGTGATTAACCATGGGCGGGCAACAACGCATAGATGGATCTCTTCTACATTAAATGCGTGTAGGAGTGTCTGGGATTGCAGGTGAAGTGCAAGACTTCTTGCAAGTCTCAATTTTGGCCGGGTCCTTCTCTCCACTGCCGCAGATGATGTGGCAAGTTTTTATTATCTCCGCCATTCCAGCCTCGTATTGTTTGCCACAATGGTCCTCGCAAGGCTTTATCGCCGGGGCGTCCTTCAGCTCGGAGCATTTGCCCTTGCACAATATTGCTTCTAGGAACACCGCATTGGCCCGCTGTCCGAGGCCACAAAACTCCCTGCAATTCTTTTTGTGCTCACCTTTTTCCTTACAAAGTACATCACAGACGGCTGCTGCCACCTTCTCCGCTTCAGCTCCTTCCTCAGCAGCGCCACCGGTATTCTCTTTCGCCTGGAGGAATTTGGGGGATCGTAGAGCGAGGACCAAGAAGACGAGGGTGACAACGATGGTCAATTTTTGGGCCATTTCTGTTTTTGCTACTGAGTTTTGTGTTGATGAAGGATATATGCCAGCTATATATAGATGGCATCATACAAATGAGCTATAAGTATGTGTGGCCATGAGAGTTTCTCGCTCAAACTTCGGCATTGCTCCTAGTTGCATGTGATTCCTAGCTCCTTCTTGGTTCTCAGTTTCTTTTGGATTACCGCAAAGATGTCTTTGCCATGGTAAGCATGCATGTGTTTAAAAAATTGGCAAGTAGCCATGCAGACATGCATCTACTCTTGGGTTGAAACGAGGAGAGTGCCATGAATAGATGTAGTTCACTGATTTTCTAGTACGCTAGTAACTGCACCGAGTAAAATAATTTTATATTATACCATACCACATCACTGTGTTTAGTGTTGAAAAGTAGTTCAATCTCCGTCCTCCCATGGCCATGCTCCTTTGCCAGGCCATAGGCGAGCTCCAATAGCCCCAACGGCCTTGTGTGTTTTTTGTCTAGGTAATTGTGTAGTGAAACTGTGCACTGAGTCTCTTCTCTCTCCTCCAACCCATCATAAAAGTGGTATGACAACTCTTGAAGCCTATGTTACTTTATAATACTTGCTCTAATATATATCAACTCATCAAGGAATACATGATATTTATATGTGAACTGATGAATAATAGAATTTTTATTCCATACTAATTAAGTAGCTGCTGTGGGTGGATGTAAAAATATATATAAAAAAAGGTGTCATGTAACAAATTGTTCTTGGGAAAACAAGCAAATTGGCTGTGGCATAAGCAAGGCAATGCAAGTAGGTGTGATCGATAACAATATGCGTAAATTGGCCGGCCGGCTAGCCGACGACCGGAGTCCTGACGACGACGTCCCGTTGGTCTCCGACGAGGATGACGCGCTTGGGGTTGTAGTCGTTGGGCAGCGGGGTGGGGAGCACGTAGAATGCAGGGAACACGTCGGGCCTGTCGATGTTGATCTGGTCCGCCGCGTTCAGCATCACGAACCCCACCAACTCCGGCCACGACGTCTTCAGACCGCCATCCCCTCCGTCGCTTGCCGGCGTCGCCCTGCCCATTATTTCTAGCAGCTAATTAAGCTAGTAGATAGCGAGCTCTCTTCTTCTATATATTCTCTGCTGGATAGATGTGGCTTTGTGTAATTGTGTGTGCTAAGTAGCTTGTGATTGTGGCTGTGGTATTTATATTGCAAGGGTTCGTTCACATCACCAGTGCCAAGTTATTAAGTACTATATGTATAATTGAGATCGATCATGAGATGAGCATCGATCATGACGTCGATCCGTTTCTTGTTGGCCATTGGCCGGCCTTTTGCTTGATGATGACGATCTATCGTTTTTAGCTACTCTTAGCTGGCGAAGATCATCTTGTTGATTAATTAATGCATATAATTCTGGATTGGAACCACTCGCTACTCACTAACCAGCCGGCGTTCTGGTGGATGCAACGAACTAGACGTGTATATACTGTCAAACGAGAACAGTTATCATTAATAATAATAATGGCGGCCAGTTAATTAAGACGGTAATACCTATGTGATGTACGAGTATATACTCCCAAATTTTGTACACTAGATTTGGGAACTAAACAAAGCCTGCGGTTGCTGTCTCGATTATCGGTCTCGTTTGATGATGTGATGTCCTGTTCGGTGCGGCTGCGGTGGCACATGTTCGATCTTATTGGGGACTTTGGGTTAGAGCCTGTAGGGACTATCAGGCAAATTAAGGCTCTGCTAATCTTCTTGCTGGTGCGAACAATGGCGCACTCTTGGCGTCTTATTCCTTGTTATTAGGGGCATTATGGTGAAGGCCCTCCGTCTTACTATACCTTGACAGTGTCGAGCAACGAACCAAGTATATACCGGAGCACCGTGTCCTTCAAACTCGGCGAGGAGACCCCACCCCCCGGATATCACCGTAAACGCGTCGTCGTCTTCGTCGACGGCAACCTGCGCGTCGCCAAGACCCCCGTGCTCGGCTAGGTAGCTAGCCACGGCCGCTATATATACCATGCCCTACATGCCGTACTAGTTAGCTAGCTTCAACTCATGATAATCCGACCTACATATATATGCTCACTTACAAAATAATAGTCAAAGTAATAAGTCCTCCTACTTAAGTTTGTACTTGACTTATATGATCGATAGTACGGGGGCAAGTGTGTGAGTGTATTTGTAAGTGTGTGCTTGTATTGTGTACGTTCAACTGTATTGTATACTACTTCCTCGGTTTTATTATATCTGTCCATGGTCTTAGGAAAAAAAGGCATTTTATGACGTTTGTATATATATCAACCTCCCTTGAGCATAATATCAAGGGAGTAACAATTAATAAATGCTTCCATCTATAGAAGACATATTGTTGTATATATTGTGATATTCTGCTTGGTTTGGTGCCAAAATTTTGGCATGCCAAAATATGGGCAAGCCAAAGTTTTGGCCACCATTTGGTTTTCTACTAAAACATGCCTTTGTCTCACATCTATCCTACCAAAATGTTGGCATTTATTTTGCCCACCTTTTGGCTTGCCAAAACTTGGGCATGCCAAAAATTTTGCACCAAACCAAACAAGCCCTTAATAGGAGTATATGGGCTTTCACTATTATAATACGTGAAATTGTAATATACATTTGCTTTTACGAGCTGATCGTAGGTCAGTTAGTAAGTTTTTTTTGTGAAACCTAACCATCCAAGTTCGAGTCATCGACACTTATAATGTGTGTTGCATTTTTCTAGAATTATTTTAAAATTTAATCGACGTTAGTTGTTCTTTCAATAGTAAACAACGTGTCCATCAACAATGAGACTAAAAGCAAAAAGTCAGATATTATGTGGGTTTAAAACGGATACTCCTTCCGTCCCCCCAAAAAATAGAACATTTTAGGATTCAAAAGTAGTCTAAAAAAACAAGTCATTTTACTCCATTTGATATGTACATATGCATGTAATAATTATTTAGTGCTAAATATGGCTAATAATAAATATGGACAATCAAGATCAATTAACTTTTTTATTAATATGTCATGAAATCAGTAGAATGCATGATTTATTCTTTTGAACAGAGGAGGTAATTTTTTTTTATCTCGTATACCCACACTATCCTAAAGTAAAATTCTTATAGGTAGTACCATAACTATTCATGTGTTTGAGGAGGCTTTTTAAACATTGGGGGTGGCATTTAACGAATCAGTAACGTATATGTTGACATCAAAAGGTTAATTGTATTCGTATGAGATATAGATGAGCAAATCGGTATACCTCGACCTCGACGGTGACGAGCGACATATACGATTTGCTAGCTAGCTAGTATATGCTGTGGACTCAAGTCTTTATAATTCAAAGTTGCGTTGAGGAAGATATCAAATTTTGACAGCTGTACGTATGTGGGTTTATATAATTCAAAGAGGAGGAGGAGGAGGACGAAGAAGAAGAAGAAGAAGAAGAAGAAGAAGAAGAAGAAGAAGAAGAAGAAGAAGGTGATCAAATATGAGTTTGGGCCTCATTTCATAGCCAGGTAGGTACGGAGTAGGCTGCTGCTAGGAGGATAGTGGGCCGAGGGGAGAAAGAGTTGGGTCTCGCTTGGACTGGTTATAAGGCTGCTCGCACTCGTATTCCACTATTTCCCTCCCCTAAACAGAATATTCTGTCCTAGTCATCAAGATTCTTTCCTCTATCTCAATTTCTTCCGCACTCATTTCTCCTCTATTACTTTCCTTTATACCAACTACCCACATATTTTATTATTTTCCCTTCCCATCCCCTCCCCCACCCCCCGCCACCACGGCTGCCTCCCCACCTCCACGCCGCTGCACCCTCCTCCCTCTCCTCTCCTCCCCGCTCGCCGCTGCACCCGTCTCCGCCCCCACCAGCGCCGCCGCTCTGCGCCTCTCTCTCTCTCTCGCTCGCTCGGCGCCCGCGGCGAAGGTGGACCTCGAGCTCGATGCAGCGGGGACGAGGCGGTGGCGGCGGCGTGGAAGGTGAAGCTCCGGGCGGGAAGCTCGCGGCGGCCCGGAGCGGCGCGGCCGGAGCACGACGGTGGCGCGGCCCGGAGCGGCGCCGCCGGAGCACGACGGTGGCCCGAAGCGACGCCGCGGCGTCCTCCTCGTCCTCGGCATGAGCTCGCTCGCGCGCGGTCGGAGCTCCGGCGCGCGACGGACGCGGTGAATCGGGCGGCGCACGACGGAGACAGTGGCCGGGCGGCGGCGCGAGCGAGGCGGCGGCGACCGGCGCGAGGTGGAAGCGGCAGCGGCAACACGAGCGTGGCGACGGCTCCGCGCGCTCGACCTCTCCCCGTCCCCCTCCTCCTGGCGCGGCGTGCTTCCTCTCTGGCGCTCCGGCGGCGTGCCTCCTCCCTTCGCCCAACTCCGCCGCCGCCGCACGGCCTCTCCTCTCCCCGCCGCCGCACGGCCTTGCGACGTCGAGGCGGCAGCAGCGAGCGCGGGCAGGCCCCGGAGCTCCCCACGCGGCGGCCGGTGGTGCTGCTGGGCGGCGCTTGCTCCGGTGGTGGTGGCCGAGCAGGGCGGCGTGGCGGCGACACGGGCCCAGCAGCGGACTGCGGCGGCGGAGCAGGCCCAGCAGCTACAACGTGCAAGCTTAGGCGAGCGGAGGAGGAGGGCCGGGGCGGCTTCGGCGTGGGGCGGTTGGGAACTTGGGATTTCGCGTCGGGCCCACGCCACGTCGGCCGTGGCGGAGCTCCGCCATCCCGCCACAGATGGCGGAGAGCTGGGCCTCCG
>OAMR01000551.1:570013-610824 GCA_900205405.1 Echinochloa crus-galli
TAAATAGATTGATCTTAAAAATTACTTTCATAAAAATATACATATATAATTTTTTAAAAAATATTTTTATAGAAAAGAGAAGTCAAAGTCAAACGCAAGCTGAGGGTGCCTCTGCCTCGTACTCGATCGATGGATGGATGGGCAAGTGGCAAGAGTCCTAGTAGATCATAAACAGGCCGGTCAATGCTTCAGAGTTATTCCACTCCACCGTACCGTGCAGCGCATGCAGTGCTAGATGAGCTAGACAGCTGCGTGCGTGCGTGCCCAACAGTACGGGAGCGCTGGTTATGGCGTGGTCTCACGTTCCAATGTTAGAATTGGAGAAAATACGATTACGATCTGGCCTGTTTTTTTCTTTTTTTCTTTTTTTTTCTCTTAAAAAACTTTTTTTTACCGAGGTAGAATTACTGTATTATATTGGACCTTAGGCTGCTGGCAGTGGGTTCCTGAAGACGTTCCTGGGGAACGTTTACAGGAAAACGGCGCTGCAGCGGTGTCCTCGACACCCTCCTGAAAAGTGTCGGAGGCCCAGCTCTCCGCCATCTGTGGCGGGATGGCGGAGCTCCGCCACGGCCGACGTGGCGTGGGCCGACGCGAAATCCCAAGTTCCCAACCGCCCCACGCCGAAGCCGCCCCGGCCCTCCTCCTCCGCTCGCCTAAGCTTGCCGTTGTCGTGCCCGGCTCTCTCTCTCTCCCCTTCTCCCCCTCGAGCTCCCCTCCCCACGCGCGGCCTCCACTCCCCATTCGCGCCGCCGCCGCCGCCCCACCGCCCGCCTCCGCCTCGGCCCGGCGCCGCCGCCTCGGCCCGCGGCCCGCCGTCGCTCGGCCCGCGGCCGCCACCGCCTCAGCCCGGCCCGCCGCCCGGCGGAGCAGGCCCAGCAGACGACAACGGCAAGCTTAGGCGAGCGGAGGAGGAGGGCCGGGGCGGCTTCGGCGTGGGGCGGTTGGGAACTTGGGATTTCGCGTCGGGCCCACGCCACGTCGGCCGTGGCGGAGCTCCGCCATCCCGCCACAGATGGCGGAGAGCTGGGCCTCCGACACTTTTCAGGAGGGTGTCGAGGACACCGCTGCAGCGCCGTTTTCCTGTAAACGTTCCCCAGGAACGTCTTCAGGAACCCACTGCCAGCAGCCTAAGGTCCAATATAATACAGTAATTCTACCTCGGTAAAAAAAAGTTTTTTAAGAGAAAAAAAAAGAAAAAAAGAAAAAAACAGGCCAGATCGTAATCGTATTTTCTCCAATTCTAACATTGGAACGTGAGACCACGCCATAACCAGCGCTCCCGTACTGTTGGGCACGCACGCACGCAGCTGTCTAGCTCATCTAGCACTGCATGCGCTGCACGGTACGGTGGAGTGGAATAACTCTGAAGCATTGACCGGCCTGTTTATGATCTACTAGGACTCTTGCCACTTGCCCATCCATCCATCGATCGAGTACGAGGCAGAGGCACCCTCAGCTTGCGTTTGACTTTGACTTCTCTTTTCTATAAAAATATTTTTTAAAAAATTATATATGTATATTTTTATGAAAGTAATTTTTAAGATCAATCTATTTATATAATTTTCATATTTTCAAACTTAATAAGTTAAATGTTATTCATTATTTATATTCCTAATATTTGACTCAAATCTTGTTAAAACGACTTCTAATATGAAATCGGAAATCGGAGGGAGTATATCCACTGCACGCACGCACGCGTGGCCGGCCGCACCCGTACGTCGCATGCAGTTTCGCACAAAGCCAGCTGCCACGCACGTCTTGCATTGCATTTGGTTGTCCTCTCGTGGTTTCTGGCCGGATGCTGCATGCGTGCTTCAATTCCGTGGAATCTGGATGGCAAAAAGGAGGGCCCCGCATGCATATGTCTAGTTTAATTTCCGCGTGGATATATTTGTATAAGAATGAAACGCACGGGTGATTCCTAAACTCGTATCAAGATGTCATCTCGATTCATAAACCTACAAAATGCATTTTCATGTTCGCATGTGTCATTTGGGTAGACGCTTTTTTAATCCTCGAACTTATATAGGGGTGTTATCTGGTCCCGTAAACTCCTAAAATTGTATTTATATAAACTTGTCATGGGTACCATCGCTAGTCTAAATACGCGAGAAAATTACACTAGATCTCTCCCTTTTTCCGATGTATTACGAGAGTTTGGGGATCCGAATGGCATGTTGGGATGATTTCAGGGACTTAAAAATAAATTTTGGGAGATTGAAGACCTATATGACACAATCTGGACAAGATGTCTAAAAATGCATTTTGACAATTTGATAACCTAAATGATACTGCATGACAAGTTTAGAGACACTCTATAATGAGTATGTATATATGTTAGTGGCAACGTCTGTACTGTTTAGAAAAACATGTACGAGTCGAATTGCAGGAAGCTTCGATCGTGTGCAGGGAAGGTAGAAATAAAAACAGAAAAAAGAAACTGGAAAATTGAAGACGGTTTAAAAAATGGCTCACATTGTGCTTTAACCTTTTACCTAGAAAAAAATTGAAGACCTCAATGAAACTAAACTTTTTTTTGGTTTTTAGCTCAATATCAAACTTCCAATAATCAATCAAGACTACAAATACTTGTCAAGTTCAGAAAATAAAACAATGAACAGTTTTTTAGGCTATATTTACTTCAACAAAGAACATACTTTGTGTGCCCCAGGGTACAACCAACATTTTTATGCTATATTACTACCAATTTTCTTATTGCGCGTTCCTGACTCTTGATAAAAAAGAAATGGGGGCAAAAAGGTTGTACTGAACTAAGAAAAGCTTTCCGTGTGTGTGGCCACTTGCTCGCTACGCATGCGCTCTTCTGACGAATTAGCATGGAGTATAAAAGAAATAAAATATTCAAAGTATATCCGTGGATTTTGATGAAATGGTTGCCCTTTCTAATGCGGAGTCCATTTAATTTGTTGCGTGTCCAAACAAGTGTGTGAAGCATAATCCATGAGCTAGCTGTCAATGGTTGCCGATTGAGTGAGTGCTGCATGCCGGAGTTCACTTATGCTCCAATCCTTCAATGGAGGGTCACGATCACAAAGCCACACACGATAGATGTTTGGTTGGTCCACTCCATTCCAGTACATGATGCAGGGCCTGATGGCGACACTCAAAGTAATTAGTCAACTGCCAAGTGCAAGTGAAAAAGGCCAAATTAAGATCGTGACAGCACTACTCGAAGCATGCAGAAAGGCTATCTCTGCTATCCAAGGATGAACGTACTGTTGCAACCTATATAGAGCAGCTGAAGCTAGCTAATCATTGGCCAGTAATTTTGTTAAAAGCTAGGTAATCGGCCGTGTTAAGCCCTTGATCGATGCCCTATAATTAAGTCGAGATTCACAAGAGGATTGAAGCCATGTAGCTAGAATATGCATCATCAAGTTGACATTGCTAAAGGAAGGAAGGAAGCAAGCTTGCAAGGGGCTTTCAGTTGCATCTGCTTTTCCCGTGTGGGATGCGATCGAGCACTGAGCGAAAAGGGCACGGGCACGGCGGAGCCAAAAAGCTAAGGCGCAGCCACGCACAGCTCTCGCTAGTGCCGTGCCCAACACCGGACACCAACACGACGCGTGATCGCAGCAATAAGCTAGGATAATAACACAATCACAATGGGGAGCTAGGAGGCAAGTGTGCCAATGTGCCACAATCATCGTCGCCATCACAATAAGCAGGCAGCTAGCACACGTCGCAATCATGCATGAGCACTCAGCCATGCATGGACGCACTGCACTGCACGCACCACGGTTGGATGATCTATCGATCGATTAGATGCAATGAAACAAGACATCAAAAGCAGCAGCAGCAGCTGCTGAAAATAAACTATCAACACTTAATTGGGCCAGATCATGGCTGCTGGCCTGCTGCTGCTTCTGCTGATCGATCGATCGATGCATGAGTGGCTAGCTAGCGATCGGAGGAGCGGCGGGCGCCGACGAGCTTGTTGGTGGCGTCGAGCTTGAGCGACTTGAGGTAGCGGACGGCCTCGTCGAGCGCCGCCGGCGTGTCCATCTGGCCGGCGCCGGGGACGATGCCCTTGAGCGTCCGCATCATCTTCTTCACCCGCCCCTTCTTCCCCGCGCCGCCGCCGCGGCTGGACGAGCACGCCGAGTCCGGGGAGGAGCTCGCCGCGTCGTCGTCCTCCGAGCTCAGCAGCAGCGCGTCGATCTCCTCCTCCGCGTCGTCGTCCGCCTCCTTCCCGGCGCCGCCGTAGCAGCTGCTGCCGTCGTCGTGCTGCCCCGACGACGAGCCGCCGCCGAGCCTGTGCGCCAGGGAGTGGTGGAACGTGACCCGACTGTCGGTGGGCGTCTGGTCGAAGATGACGTAGTTCCTGGGGCACGCCTCCGACGACTGCAGCTCGAGGCCGTCCAGCGGCGGCGCCGGCAAGCCGTGCGCCCTCCGACCGGCGGCGGCGACCGGGTCCTCGTAGGCCGACGACGGGTAGCCGCCGGTGGAGCTGGAGTAGTAGCCGCCGTAGCCGGCCGCGGAGTCGTAGCCGTACGCCGCGCCGGCGTCGTAGCCGCCGCCGTACCCGCCAGCGGAGGCGCCGGCGTCGTAGCCGTAGCCGTAGCCGTAGCCGCCGTGACCGTAGCCTCCGTGGCCTCCTTGCATGACGCGGCTGGCCGGCCTTGAGACGACGACGACGAAGTGTCAAGTGTTAGCTGCTCTATGGAATGAGCAACTCCCGATCGACGCTAGGCTGTGCTAGTGTGTGCTTCCCCTTTTGTAATGGCCGGCCGGGCCGGCCAATCTGCTGATGTGCTACGTCAGAGGCTTGAGAAGGTGACGACGGGATAGGAGTGCTCGACCGGCGGCCTGCATGCACATCACCATCATCGAAAACGGTAATGCATATATCAGAATCCAGAGAGCACATCAAGCAGCTAGATAATGTTAGGAGCGAGGCGGCGATGTGCAAGTGCAACACTAGCTAATCCGGAGCAGGCAATGCAAACGGCCGGCGTGCGAGTGCGGTTTCAGTGGCGGCGTGCCATGCCATTCCATTCTTGCACGTACATACACAACAGCCTCGCTAGCTCTAACAGCTCGGTGGGTGGTGCGCGTGCACAATGGGATGCCAAGCTAAAGCGAGACTCCATCTCCATTCTCCAAGTGCGTGGTGGCAAGGCAACAGAAGAAACTGATCGGCATGGCAAACAAAGAGGAGGGAAACAGTACACCGTCAGTGATCTAGCTATCTTTACCTGACTGACTATCCTCCAAGCGCGAGGCAAGAAGAGTGAGCAAGGAAGCAGCAGAAGCAAAAGAGACGCAGCACGGAGGTCGGAGGAGGAGCGAGCTGCGGAGTGAGCAGAGCACGAAAGGGCACAGGGTTTATAAATGGATGGGCCAGATGATGTTCTCCTTTTTTTTTCCCTGGACTTAATTTTTTTCGCCCTCCCATGCATGTCTTGATTTTTTTTAAAATTTAATTCACCGGGCCGGCAGGGAGCTAGGCTTTCGCTCGTTTCGAGTAGATACAGGGCGCGGAAATCGAAGGTGATCGATGAGGGAGGGAGGGAGGATTGGGGATGCGTGCGTGGGCACTCGATGGCCGGAGTTGAGGTGGGGGTGGGTGCGTGCTGCCTGCCGTGCCCTGCCGTGCCGTGCACCAGCACCACCGCTGAGCAGAGCACTGAGGCAGAGCAGCAACGGATCGAGCGGGCGAATAGGACAAGTGGGGAATCCGATACTCTGACTGACTGGCTCCCTGCGAGTCTCTGGCCTGGCCTGACCAAACCACCGCGAGCGAGCGAGCGGAGCCCTACCTGCTGCTGCTCAGTGGACTGGGTCACTGACGAGTGATGAGTACTCCTGCCTGCTGCTGCTGGTGCGCTCGATCGATCGCTAGCTTGGCCGGGCCAGCGAAAAGGCGCATGCAGCACTAGCTAGGATCCATCCATCCTTCATCCTTGTCTTGTGTTGCTCGGTCCAGGCATGAATGAGGCAGGAGCAAAGCAAAAGACCTCGGCCGGGCCCGGCAGCAGGGAGATGCCTCGAGCCCTCGACTGATTGCTGTATGTCCGCCGGTCCGGGCAGAGACGATGCTCGCTCTGAATTGCCGATGCACGCGAGGCTCATGTACTCGAGTCAGCTAGCCTGCTACCTTCCTGCCAGTGCCAGCAGCGAGAGCACCATCTCTGAGCCTGCAAATCGCACGCGTGCCATTCATCCGATATATCCGGCCGTCCTCCCTCCGACATGACACTAGTACTACTAGGCTTTAGGCTACAGTTGGCGCAGCGCAGGCGCGGCTGCACAAGTAGAGCCAAATCCATCGCTAGCTAGCTGCCCAAAAGGCGTCCATCCCCTTTGCTTGCTGCTTAAAGCCTCGGCGGCAGGCAGGCAGGCAGCCTAGCTCAAAGGCTGCGCGCCGTCGTCGGATCAGCAGCCTGGACAGCCTCGCCTCGCCTCGCCGCAGGCTCGGGTCGTGCTGGGAGTGCGGCAGCCGCCAGCGCGCGTGCCCAAGCGCACAATCCACTGCGCCCGCCTAGCCTACGGATCGACTAGCTCCGATCCATCATCTCCTCCCTTCGATCGATCTGTCGGGGCGTCGTCGCTCGCTGCCCTGCCCAGTGCCCAGGCAACGCAACGCATCGTCCTCGTGGCAATAGCCAGTAGGATATATCGCATGATGGCAGCGGGCGGCCAGCCGGTGGGGGCCCACACTAGCTAGCCAGGCTGTTCCTGGAGGAGTAGAGTACTTCACTTCACATGCCTTTGTTTTGTCCACACACTGCCCAGCAGCCTTGATCATTCATTAGCGCGCGCGCGCCACTGATCAAAATCCCAGCATTAGGCTACTAGGCCTGCACGAGCCCGGTCCCACACCTCGTGCAGCATCAAGTTAGAAAATGACGCCCGTCCGCCCGCCCCCCGAGCCCGGATCGGAGTCCATATACTCGCTCCGTCCCACAATATAAGCATTCTTCGATTTTCGTATATCACATTTGATCATCCGTCTTATTCAAAATTTTTGTGAATATATTATTTATTTTACTATGATTTGTTTTATCATTAAGTATACTTCAAATATGACTTATTTATTTTATATTTTTATAAAATTTTTTGAATAAAACGGATGGTCAAACGTGATGTCTGAAAGTCAACAAATGCTTATATTTTGGGACGGAGGGAGTATATCATCGGCCCTGTTTACTTCCCTTCAAAACACAAAATTCTCTCTCCAAACTTCACTATTCACCTATCACATCAAATCTCTCTCCTCATGCATGGAGTACTAAACGTGGGTAAATAAAAAAAACTAGTTACATGGTTTTGATGTACACGACGAGACGAATCTTTTAAGCCTAGTTAGGTCATGGTAGGACAATGTTTATCACAAACAAACGAAAAGTGCTATAGTGTCCGCCGCGACTTTTTCACTTCACTTTTTAACTTTTTCCAGGAACTAAACACCCCCATCGATTCCATCTTAGCTTAGCTAATTAGTGGTGTGCACGACAGTCCACAGACCATCAAGCGCTCGCACTTGAAACCTGCCTGCCTGCGGCCCCTCCCTGCAGCTTTATTATTGATCGAGTTGGGAGCAGCCATATAAATAATCTTTAATAAATCTCAAAATTTCGTTCAGAAATGATAGTCGCATGTATGTTGAATGGGGAAAGTCTTTTTGAAATGAATTTTGACCATCAATTTCTCTAAGAATATAATACAAATAAGAATATAATACGAGTCGTAAAAGACTCAATATAATCTCAAAACCACTTAGGCACAAATACATTGATGCGAATTTTATGCATTAAATGTATATATAATTTAACCATTATTGATCAAAGTTTGTAAAGTTTAACTTTTACTAATTGAAATATGCCTATCGATCATTTCTGAACGAGGGGAGTAGTAGAGAGAAGTTTGGGCATCATGGGCGCATCTGGTCGGCGCCCTGGGCGAGATTTAGGGTGTATTTGATTGCTCGCATAAGGACATGTAGATTTGTATCGTTTATATTATTTTTGGATGAGTGAAAGCAGGCTAATAAGCGGATGCAGTGACTTTAAAAACAAAAATATTTGGTTGGTTATATGAGCGGATACAAACAACTATATATGTATGGAGACTGATATATAAGTTGGTCCAAAACAGATGCAATACATTCATAGAGGTAATGCAAAGTCACAGCCGTCGTCGATATATACGATCCTTCCTTCTCTCTCTGTTTCTCCATCGTCAATCTCCGGCCGGCCTGCGCGCGCACGCGGTGATGATCGACGAGCGACCGAGCGATGGACTTGGTCTGTCCTGCTAGATATTCGAGTGGGGCTAGGCCCTCTCTCTCTCTGTCTCTCTCTCTCTCTCTCTGTGTGTGTGTGTGATGATGCATGGCACGCGCCCACAGCCGCTCGATCTGACACGACACGGCTCCGGAACCCAGACAGAGATCTTCTTGGGACCAAATGCCAGTCCACCCTAGCTACTACTGTACCGTAGAGTGATATGCCTAGACTTTTCAAAAACAAAAAAAAGAGTGATATCATGGCTAGCGAGGCGCTCTTTACAATTTGCAAAAGGATCGACCACCATATTTTTGGTACTACTGCTACCGATCGAGTGCACGTTGGGGTGGAAGATCATGGCACGAGTTTGCAAAACCAAAGCATGCATCGGCGCCAGGAGGGGCGGGGCCCATCACGACCTATGTTGACCGGCGGCCGGGCTCTTTTGCTCGTCCCCTACCTACCTACCTATGGTTGCTGCGGCTGCTGCCCCCGAGGCAAAAGTTTAAAGCAGCACCTAGGCCTTTCAACAAAAAACAGCTACTAGGCCGAGATCAACAAATTGCTGGGCCTGCTGCTCCCCCGGAGGAAAAGGAAAAACATGACCCAGCCCACCACGACCCAAATGTTTTTAAATTCTAAAAATTTCAAACATGCCATTACAATTTTCAAAATTTTGAAATATGCCACTGTCAGTGCTCTATCAATCTACTAAAAAAACTCTACCTTCTACTCATGTACTATGAGCCCAGCCAAATATTTCAAGTGTATGAGCCCAGCCAGCCTTTAAACATCAACACGTACAGATTCAAACTCCTCAGGCTCATGTTGCCTAGTTTAGCTTCAGACCGAGTGATGGCCTATCAAAGTTGATCTTATTGCCATGGGCACCGTTCATGCAGGCTAGCTTTAGATGGGGAGGACCAAGATTTAAACAAAAATATGAAGAGATTCGCCTCTAGTGTTTAAGTCATGATAATTGAAGCAAGTATCCCTCCCACACCCTAAGTGCTAGATCAGTATAATGCTAGTATTTAAGTATTCAGGACTCTAGTAAGAGTGCTAGATCAGTACAATTAGTAATTTCAAAAAATAAGTACCATGTTCAAAGTGACATCAGTAGTGGCAAAGATCCTCTGAAGACAAGCTAGCTAGGCTGCCCATGCGTGTTGCTTCTAGAAAGAAGGGCCTTGATATTGACTCTAACTACCCGAGCGTGAAACATGTCATAAACAAATGAAATATGATGCATAGTATATCCATATAGCTACAAATGAATTGGCACTAATGTTGCATCGTTGGGAACATCTAATGGTGACAGCTGCATATTCTGAACCTCTTCCTTTGTTCTATCTGAACTCTGAATTCTCTGAGAATTGTCTGCCGGCCAGATCAGATTCACCGATGGATCATGTCAGCTAACTGCTTGACCCGCGCGCGCCGAGCTTCTTGACCTCCACCTTGAGGGACTTGAGGTACCTGACGGCCTCGTCGAGGACGGCCGGCGTGTCCATCCGGTCGCCGCCGGGGATGATCCCCTTGAGCGTCCGCACCATCTTCTTCATCCGCTCCTTCTTCTCGCCGCCGCCGCCTCCGGCTTCGTTCTTCCGGCCGCCACCGCACCCGGACGAGCACGTCGAGTCCGGCGACCCCCCGGCGCGGCACCCCGGTGTGCGCCCCGTGCTCAGCACGTCGTCCTCGTCCTCGCCGTCCTCCGTGCTCATCAGCGCGTCGATCTCCTCCGTGTCCTCCTTCTGCCGAACCGAGACAGCGGCGCCGCCGCCGCCGTCGCCGCCGTAGCAGGCGCTCTTGCCGGCGTAGTAGTTGTGGTTGTAACCGTCGTAGCAGCGGCGGTCGTAGTTGTAGCCGGCGCCGCCGCCGGAGGAGCCGAGGTTGTTGTTGGCCAGGGAGGGGTGGAACATGACCCGGCTCCGGTCGTACGTCTGGTCGAAGATGACGTAGTTCTTGGGGCAGGTGTCCGTCGGCTGGAACTCGAGCCCCGTCAATGGCGCCGGGAAGTCGTGCTGCCTCCGACCGGCGAGCGGGTCCTCGTAGGCCGCCGGCGCGGCGGCGTACCGGTCGTTCGCCGTGTAGTACGCGCCGCCGTAGCCGGCCATGTCGTTGTCGTAGCCGCCGCCGTAGCCGTAGCCACCATAGCCGTAGCCGCCGTACCCGTACCCGGGGTCTCCCTGCATTGCGCTGCTCGTGCAGTGCTGCCTGCTTGATTTCGGTTGTGTTTGTGTGGGAGGGTTTTAGGCTCCTGATTGGAATGAAATTGAACAAAGAATTCTGTTGGCTGGACTTGGGAGATGGCTTTTCTTGTGGTTGAATTCAAAATTGTTTCAGCAAGTTTGGTTTGGGTTTGAGGTTTGTTTGAAGGAGAGTGAGGTGGGGATTGATTGATGGCTGAATCTTCATATGCTGGCGGCACAAGTATTCATTCGGCCTGCAAAAAAGGTAATCATGTAAAACAATATTTGGAGAGATAGTATTGCATATGCAAAAAGCAAATGGTATTTTTTTCGAACAGAGTATTTGGTTAACAGTCATTCTTTTTTTTCGAACAGAGTATTGCATATGAAACATCTTTTGATATTGCAACTCGTTGGAAAGCGTGTTACAAAGTTGTAACTGGATGAGCTTACAAGATGAGCGAGAAACAGAGCACAAAAGAGGATGGCTAGGGCAATTTGGCAAGTTGCCTAGGTAAGTGCGAGTAGATATTGAGTGAAAGCTAAAGCGAGCGTGAGTGCATTAGTAATGAGCTTATCAACGGTAATAGTGACACACAATGTATGATTCAGAATTTTGCAGGCTATGCTGGCCGACACATAGATTAGCTTATCCTAGGCGACCACAAGTCCATCACAGGCGCAAGAACGTAGCAGAACAGAGCCTTTTCAGATGAAAGGAAGAACAGAAACCTAGCCCTGTTTAGTTCCCTTCAACTTCTCAAATTCTCTCTCCAAACTTCACTATTCACCTATCACATCAAATCTCTCTCCTCATGCATGGAGTACTAAATGTGGGTAAATAAAAAAACTAGTTGCATGGTTTTGATGTACACGACGAGACGAATCTTTTGAGCCTAGTTAGGTCATGGTAGGACAATGTTTACCACAAACAAACGAAAAGTGCTACAGTGTCCGATGTGACATTTTCACTTCACTTTTCACCTTTTCACATGAAAAAAACACCCCCAGAGTAGCTATAGCGAGTCGTGCATTTCATTCAGTAACGAGAGAGAAACAATAAAGGCTAAATTGAAATCGAGTTGGATGTCTATTAGTGCTA
This sequence comes from Echinochloa crus-galli, assembly GCA_900205405.1. Taxonomy (NCBI): domain Eukaryota; kingdom Viridiplantae; phylum Streptophyta; class Magnoliopsida; order Poales; family Poaceae; genus Echinochloa; species Echinochloa crus-galli. The sequence goes on from OAMR01000551.1 coordinate 581,563, forward strand.
CATTTTCAGAATGAGGCAGATTCGGATATATAATATTGAAACAGTGAATTGAAATTCGAAACTCTGCTTCCCGAACCGAGGCAACAAAGGCATGCTACAACTTTGTTTAAAGTTACTACTGGCTTACTGCTGCAAGTCTCGGCAGGCAAATAGTAACAAAAAGTTGCATGGAAAGTTGAAGACGCGATGGCTTTGACTGGCCAAACCAAGGGCAGTGTCAACACGGTGGTGGACCCACGGTCGCTTTCCAATCCACTACTGCACTACTGTATAGTTGAGTAGTCGGCGTAACAGACAGCACCGAGATCATCTTGATCGTTAAGAAAAAAAAACAAAAAAAAAACAGAGCAGCGAGAACACAAGTTGTTTATCTATCATCTAGTATAGTATAGTACATGCATGGATGCGTGGTAGGAACAGGTGAGGATGAGAGGACTGAGCAATGTAACGGCCGGGAGGGGACCTGAATTGCCGACGCGTTGTTGGCGAGGAGGCGGCGGTGACCTGGCAGGCTCACATCAGTGAAACTCGCAGACGACGCGGCGGCGGGGCATCCTCCGGCGCCGGAAACCATGAGGAGACGAGGGGTGGGCGCCGGGGCAAGCGATGAGCACGAGGACGAACGAAGCACAAGGTGCTGAGCTGAGCGGGAGGGACGAAGAGGCGAGAGCAAGCAAATGGGATGATGGGTGGAGTGAGCGGAGGCGTCTCGATCAGGAGAGGAGGAGGGGCAAGGCAAAGCAGGGGTTTTATATGATACAGTACTACGGACGGAGGGAGGGAGGAACAGGCGGTGGTGGATTGGATGCAGCGCCAGCGCCGATTGGTATTGTTCCCTTCTCTCTCTCTCTCTCGTGCCGGGCGGGCATTTCTTTTGAGTGCGTGTGTGTTGTGTTGGGGTTGATCCTACTAGAGAGTAGAGGCACGGCAGAGGAGAAGGAAGCAGCAGTGATGGATGGCGAGGCGCGCGGGAGCCCGAGCGAGCAGAGTGGAATGAATGAGGTGGCGTGCGCACTCGATGGGCTCGCGCCCCGCAACCCCACCTCGTTTTGCCGGTGACGCGCGGGCCCCCGGCACGGAGAGCCCCACGCGTCGGCGGGCGAGATGCGTCCCCCGTGGACAGACACTGATCCATCGGCGGCGGCGGTGGTGGAGGTGGGCACGCACGCAGGCAGGCAGGCAGCCAGCCATCATCATGACATGCCGTTCGGCGACGGCCTCGGCCCGCGACGCCTCCCGGGCCAGCTGCCGCACTCGATCGATCGATCGCCCACCCATCGGGCTCCGCTCCGCGTGCCGCCGCACTCGATCGTTCGCCTCCTCTACTCGAGCGAGAGCAGAGACCGAGACGGACAAGTATCCAAGATCCATCATGCCGCCCCAGGCCAGGCCGGCTTTAAACTTTGGTCTCTTCTTTCTCCTTCTTCTGCCCTCGTCTCGCCTCTCTAGGACGGACGGACGATGAGAGAAAAGCGCGCAGGAGTAACAAAAAGCTGTCTGCCTGATCCTCAGTGCATCCAGCCAGCCCAACAGCAGCAGCCCGCGCCTACGGAAATGAGGAGCCACCATATCAGCAGCTGGCGCAAATAAAAAGCACGCATCGCCGTCAAGTCCGTTGATACGCGCAGGTTTGCTTGTACCCGAAACGATTCCTGTCTGTCAGGCAGGCACACCATCAATCAATCTATCATCGGGCTCGCTGGGTGGATCACATGCATGCATCTTTTAGTCCACAGAAATGTAATTGGGAGGTTACATACATTACAGCACCAAACATATATAGCCTGTTGTTCTTGTGCCTTGTAATGGTATCTTCCAAGCTTTGCCACCTGAATCTGCACACTTAACGGTGACCACAATGGATATGTGGACCGGCCTAAAACTATAGAGAGAGCTGCGGTCCTCAAACCAAATGGACTGATAGATACGAGTCTTGAGCAAAAACCGCTCTTCAGTATTGTTCGCATCTTGTGATTTCCGAAAACATTTCAGTAAGAACAGAGCAAGAGAACAACTTAAAAGACAAAGAAAAATGATATGCTGTAGCAAACAAGCCATCCGTTACATGCTCGTATAACGCTATCAAAGGAAGCTTTCGATATCCAGATCAAATATACGAGACCACTTGATATTATGAGAGCAACTAGGACACAAGAAAATCAATAATCTCTTTTGGATATGCTCTCAGAACCAAGGAGGTTTCTCCACGTGGGAAACAGTGCTTCATGGTACTCCAAAATTTGAACTTAAAACTCAACTTATACGTGGAGAAACCAAAAATAATATACAAATATCATCAGAATGTAAGGTGGAGTATTGGACCAATTAAAATAGTTTGGCAGAGTAAATAAAGCTGACATTTTGCTTAGGGATGTGAAGCAGACAAAGTGGATTGTTGTACTTCTTTTAGGGCTCGTTTAGATGCAGAATAGGCTGTGCCGATTCGGGCCTGTGGCCTGACGGGCTGACATCCCGGGAATCGTAGCGTTTCGTTTGTTTGTGTGAAAAATTGTCTAAAAATTTATTAATTAGACTCAAAATGTTCGTCATAGAGGTAATGCAAAGTCACAGCCGTCGTCGATATATACGATCCTTCCTTCTCTCTCTGTTTCTCCATCGTCAATCTCCGGCCGGCCTGCGCGCGCACGCGGTGATGATCGACGAGCGACCGAGCGATGGAGAAACTTTTTGGATCTAAGCAAGGCCTTACATTTCACGGATGACCAACAAAAGGCTCAGTGATATGCGAAACCTGACACCATTTCACTGTATGTATGGGTTAGGCTGGCACTTGCAAAAGTAAATAGCAGAATTATTTAAATCCAGATATTTTTTTAGAGTTCAATAACCAACGAAAATTAGGACATGGACATGAGTATGTAATTAAAGAAAGGCTCACCAATAACAAGAAATTGCTCAAAACTGTCAGCAACAGGTGTGAATTTAGCAACTAAACTGAAGAACTGCAACAAACAGAAACGTGGTCATTGTGCAACTGCAACTAAAAATGGAAGGTAAGGTTACCAACCAAGCATTCAAACTTATACCGAACAGATAAATCAGTGCCAAAACACTCGTCAACGAAATGCAGGCAAGCATCCACAATGCATGAGCACGATGACCTGTTGAGCAAGCCATGTGGACGTGTTTGGAGAGAATATTTACAAACTAAAATTTTAATAAATTCATAAAGACTGTTTGAAGCTGCTTAATTTGTGATTTCACCGACTGTTTCAAGCTGCTTAATTTGTGATTTCATCTAACACAATCATAATCATAAGTGACTGTTTTTTGTAATATGAAATCTATCAACATCAATTTTGCCATCATATACAGTAAATGACATACTAATAGATCGATCAAAACTTATTTGTCCCAAGAAAATGAAATACACCTAATAATTACTCAAACTGAGCAAGTATATTCCACATGTTAGCACCTTACTTTTAGTTTTCTCCAGGCTGGCCCGCAGGAAGACCAATTCAAAACCACAATTATCTACTCATTGTTTTCAGACGATATAGAATAGTTAAAAGACTTCGAAAGACGCACTCGAAATGTTGGGATCGAACTCAGCTAGTACGTTGTGCCAACTACCAAGCAGAGTACAGTTGTGTGAGATCTAATTATTTAGTTCTGTTTCACAATGTTCAGAGCAAGGGGCTTGCCTTGGCTTCAGTCAGTATATACTCAGTACTCTTACGATGACAGTTTTCGAACGTTAGATGTTGCAAAAGGACAGTGATTTATCCGGCCGTGTTGTCCCTCATCAGTAAACAACCAATCAGGTGCCAACAGAAGTGGTGACAAAACCGAGGCTCTTATGTCATGCATGTTTAAAAGGGGATCGAATAACCCTATAAATACCATCCAGATGAGAATGAGATGCATGCCTGTGTATCCAGCACCAGCAGTTTCCTTTCCTCCTGTCACCACACTTGCAAATTAAGTTCATCCAGCGCCTGTTCTGAAGAATCAAGCAGAGTACTCTTTTTGGTTAGCACTACGTACAAAATTGTTCATCTCTCCATACTCAAACCGATGTATATAGTCGATCGGGCAATGTAATGAATATGTGTCTCTGAACTCTGTCGTCTCTGCTGCAGACTGATTTTATTCGGAAATTTCCCGTCTCGCCTGAAGGAAAAGAGGGAGGATATTATGAGCACAGCGAAGACGTCGTGGCCGGAGGTGGTGGGGTGGCCGGCGTCGGCGGCGGTGACGCAGATCAACAGCGACAGGCCCGACGTCTCCATCGAGGTGGTCCCGGCCGGCGCCACCGTGGCGCCGGGGTACAACGCCAGCCGCGTCCGCGTCTTCTTCAACGCCAACGATGCAACCGGCCCCGTCCTTTACACTCCCATGGTGGGTTAATTCAATTTATACTATAACAAAAAAATAATGCATGTGTGGTGCCATATAGTACAAGAAATGTTTCATCTGCGGAATTATTCAGTTTTGTAGTGTGTGTGTGGAGTACGTCTTCTTAATTAACTTTGTGGCGTGAAAATGTAAGTCGTGCTCATTTTTCCTCTTTTTTTCCTGAAACAAAAATATGTAAGTCGTCGTCGGGCTCATGCATGCATGCGGCTGTACGTGCGACGGTTCCGTGCATGCATGTATGCTATTAGTTGAATAAATATTGTTTGTTGTTTCAATCGTCATTCTCGCTTGAATTGCAAGCTTGCAACTGTCTCATCCATGTCAGAGAGTTGTCACGCCTCCGTCGCTTGAAGGAAGAAAAAAACAATGGTTGTTCCCACGTATGTAGAGCCGGCCGGATCACATCCACGGTCTGTCGTCAGAGACCGGCCTGGTGTGAGATACTTGGCCCATCGATATCAGATTTTTATAGAGGCCTGTGAGAGCAGCTGGTAAAGATTACAATGCGGCAGCTGAGCTGCATGACGAGCTGACGGCATGCACTACGGACGCCAGGTTTTGCTAGAGATTAACGTACGTTGGAGTGGTTGATACGTATCCTTTGGCGGACACATGCAAGTAGCATGGGTGTGCAGCATATATGCCTCGTTTGGTCAGGTAAGCTTTTGTCTGCTAATGCACAAGAAGAAACATATATTTGGCTTGCATTGGTTGGGCCACGGCGAGTTTTTCTTTCTTCTGTTACACGAAGACTCACGACAACGTATTTGACATTTCCTGAGTTTTTTTTAAATAATCAATTATTTCTGTTCTTCAGCCGAGGGTTTTGTAGGCTGGTGCTAGTTTTATTTGGGCAGTCCTCGAAATGAAAACAAGTTAATTAGTATAATTGATCAAGATTTCTAACAAATGATTCTCAATTATAAAAAGTTAAGAAACTTTTGGAAAATGTCTCAATTAAAATAGAAAACCATAAGATATTTGGATTTTTTTTCTTTTTTAATGATCAATAATAGTTTGTTGATTTTTTCTCGGAATGTTTGACCATTTGTCTTATTCAAAAAATTATGCAAATATCATCTATTTTGTTTGTGACTTATTTTTACCATTAAATATACTTTAAGTGGTACTTATTATTTCGTATATTTGGACTAATTTTTTAAATACTGCAAATGGTCAAACGTTGATAGAAAAAGTCATGACTGAATCGTGATATGGAACAGAAGGAGTAGATATTATTAGAAAAAAATTCATGGAAATTATAGTTACAGAAGATTATACATTCACGTGTGTTCTCATTGGGCCAATGCATGTAGAAAAGTTGATGGACTAATTATTTCGTATATTTGTCCGCCCTCTCGAGGTTTTAGGAACTGTTAGGTACTATCTCTATTTTAAATTATAATTCTTTTTTACTTTTCTATGTATGTAGACATAACATATCTCTAGATGTAGAAAAGTCAAAACGGATTATAATTCGAATATATGGAGTATCTTATGATATTTGTTGGAGATGGTTTCAGCGTGAGTTGTTAGTTAAACATGCGATTGCATATGATAAGATGCCGGCCATGCCTTGGCGGAATCGCAAGCCGGCGGAGGTCAATTCACTTTCCCTGCTTGCAGATATTAGTCGATGATCAATGCAAACGACTGACACACATTTTTTTGTTGTTGTTCCAACTTCAATCAAAAAGGAGAAAACACAGAGTAGTAGTACACTTGCTAGTACATACTGCATGCGGTACTAGCAGCTCCATGACTTAGCCGGCGTGATGGTCGTACATGCATGTCCCACTGCTGACAGCGAGGACGTACATATACACAGCGCAGTAGCTAAGTGTTTATTCCATTATTACACGCTACACACACATAAGCAGATAAGCTCGTGGCGGCACCAAATATGGAGAGTAGAGACGAGACACATATATGTAGCTTTGAGACTAGCATTATGATCGAGCTAGCCGATGACGGGTATCTTGGTGACGATGGCGTTGTTGTCGATGAAGACGCGGACGCGCTTAGGGTTGGTGTCCGGGATGACCGGCGAGCCCGGCGGGAGCACCTCCACGGCCACGTCCGGCCTGTCGTGGGCGATCGCCGTCGCCGCCAGCGTCGCCTGCACGCCCACCAGCTCCGGCCACGACGACTTCCCCGGGACCGGCACGCTCATCTTGCTCGCCGCCGGCAGGTCCTAATAAGCTAATTAATATCTCGCTGTGTGAGATATACAGAAAGATATATGCTCAGATACTTGCGTTGCGCATTGGTATCCGATTTATAAAGGGGGCATTCGAGGGCACAAAATGACGCCAGGTTTCGCTAGAAATTAACGCGGGTGGGATGGTGAATTATTTGGCGGCCACAGGTGGTATGCGTATATGTCGACGCCTCGTTTTGTCAGGTAAACTTTTTGTCTGCTGCTGATACGATAGAGCGAGGTCGATAAAAGATAATACTGGATGGTAGCATGGTGACCCATTTTCCAATGATCATTGATCAATATGGCATCGATGTATATGTTGAGCCTCAAGCTGCAACCGAGAAACCGACAAGACAAGGATATACAAAGCGCGACTGCATGCTCGAGACTTGTCTGTTTTTACCTTCGTCCTCCATGGTGATACTCGGATTCCCAGGGACTCAGTGAGCCACCGTGTGTGTGAGAAAGAATCTGGGCCAGCGCACATTTGGAGGATCCAACTCTCTCGCGCGCATACTCTCAGTCCAGCTTTTTTTACGGCCCAGGAGGGTGGGAGGCCCAATTTATGTTTCGGGCCTTAAATATAAATAAAATAAATTCTTCTCATTGGGCACAAATTTAGGCTGCACGGGGGGCCAATAATAACTCAATATACCCTATATCTTTACGTCCATCCAGGTTAGGCTTTTGTTTAGTATACAATTTCATCCATATAGTAACCGAGCCACATGTGTTCTACGGGGACAATATTTTTGTTTTAGAGTTCATATTCGAGGGTGGGATGTTATCCCGCGGGCTTCAGTGAGTTGGAGGAACATGCCGGCAGAGAAGCTGACAATTATTAGTGAGTGAGACGGCATGATGCTACACATCCAGTTTGCAGACGGGAGGAACAAGCATTGGTGATGGGTTAGTGTGATAAAGACTAACGACCACGCACAGTTGTGGAATGACACTGGAGCCAGGTGGGGAGGCTGCAAGACACGTCATGAGTTTGATAGGTGAGTCATCTCATACAGGGTCACGTCATACTTTTGATGTGGAGGAGAGAGAACGAGGTGAGAGAACTGAAAGAGGTCGTTGTTCACGAAATAATTGTCTTATGAACTAAATTTTAGGACTATAAGACTGCTCCTTCACTGTTGATAAGTTGTTGTTGCCACGCAACTCATAATATTTTATTTTACCCATAAATTAAAAGTTATATGATATTACTACGAGAAAACTAAAATAATAATAATATACCATATGATTATCTAATATAAACCATTTCAAGATTATCTTAGATCCAGTATGGGACGTCACCAATATCTTGGGACATCAAGGCCATAGGAGCCATATAGACGCGAGATTAGAGAGAAGAAGGAAGTAGAGCCGTCCGTTATAGCGGAGCCACAGTCTTGTTGCAATGCTCGTAGGGCCATGCATAATAAGTATTCTGGTGTAATATAATCATTCAAACGTGGTACACCGTACACACTTTATTGTATAAGAAAGACATACGGAGTTACAGACCACCACATAGGTACGTACTTAGAGACGACACACAACACACAAACACTAAAAATCGATCTGGTCTGTATCACAGCTCAGTCGATCACAGACGATGTAATTGTGGGTGATGAACTACCGGCCGGCCAGCATTAGGACCCCTGCATGCAGCAGCTACTCGACGCGGGGGATATGGATGATGATGCCATTACGTGGGTCGATGGAGACGCTGGCGCGTTTGGGTAAGGTGCTGGGGATCACCGGCTTGCTGCCCGGCGGGAGCACCTCCACGGCGACGTCAGGTCTGTCATGGATGATCTTGGTCACCGTCGGCCCGACCGCCACGCCCACCAGCTCCGGCCATGACGACTTCTTGTGGTGGTGGTGGCTCGGAGCCGGCGCCTTGGCGTGGAACGACGATGACATGTCCATTGGCGATCGACAGCAACGTTCCTCGGCTCGGCTCCAAGGATTGATGATTCTACTGCGACCTTACTTGTGAGCCGTTCGTACGTCTTACTTATAGATAGCATGGCCAGCCAATGTCGTTCGGTCTCGTTGGTTTCACCGAAGTGGGTCGATCGATTTGTGCCATAAAAAAGAATAATTATATTGGTTGATTTCGATGGTTTACTAATGAATTGGAATTTGGTCAAGCGTGAGCAGCTAGCCGGGTAGGACAATATTGAATATATGCACCTCATTCCTTCCGTCCAGTTTGGATTTGAACAGCAGCACTGGAAGGAAATAGATGGTAGAGTCTTCGGTGGCCCAGGCAAATTAGCTACCGTTAAATCCTCCGAGCAGGCCCTGGCAACATTAACTACCTGGGCATATGTGAATGAAAGAGATGGTAGAGTCTTCGGTGGCCGAAGCAAAACTTCTGGCTCTTTTCTTAGAAAACCGAGTTGCATTTCATTCATTCATATAAAGGAAGAATACAAATATTATGAAGAGATATATTTTCTTAATCTAAAAAGAATGAAGAGGTAGACTGGAGATTGATTGAGATAATTGTAGGTGTAAAATGGACCAAAATATACTTTAAGGGTTATTCAGACTTTGTCCATAATATTTGGACTGTTTTTTTCTTTTTCTTACAACAAGCATCTCGCTATCGACATACACGTCGGCTTGTATTGAAAGAATAACGTCGGTTAAATCATGTAATAAATCCAGAAAATTACGACAATAAAAAACTTGAACCCTTCTAGACAGGTTCTACCATAAGGCATAGTGATGGTTTGCGTAGCAGAAGTTATTTCCGAAATTACAAGAGATAGGTTAACTTTCAAGGGTCGACGGGCCCACAAATCATTGAAACTTAACCCTCCTGTCTTGAAGAGTTTTAATAAACAGTCCGTGAAAAAAAAACATACGCTTGCGTGAAATCATCGAGTTCATACTATTAATATCCAAAACTATCTAGGATCGATCGACGGGCCCACAAATCATTGAAACATTACCCCTCCTGTCTTGAAGAGTTTGACTAAACAGTTCGTGGAAAAAAATACGCGCTTGCGTGAAATCATCGAGTTCGTAACCAATACGGTCTCTGACCAACTATCCGTTATATAATCTTATTTTCCATCAATTGTGATCTTTATAGTATAGATTTTTTTATTAAAAATGCGTGTTGCACGTGCGTTTTTGCTAGTTTTTGAAAAGAGATAGGTTTCATGAATGAACAAGTTTTAAAAAGTTTGGCATGGTTTAGAGATATTGGCGTCTGAATTTCCATGAAATATCGAATATGTTTTCATACAAAATTTCCAGTAGCTGGGTTTCCATGGAAAAGATCTCGGTGAGGCTGCCATGATGGTGGGTGGCACATGGGCAGGTACGTAGTACTGCGGTATTAGAGGTGGTTAGTGTAGTTATATAGACTAGCAGAAAAGAAAAGGTAACTGAGCTAGATGAGTTTTATGTAGGATAAAACTCTTCTCATATCTTATTAAACTCTCTCTTCTCTTTCTTTACAATAACCATGCCACATCAATAGATTTTAAGACTACGAGACAACTCTCTACTTTGATGAATTGTTATTGCCATGCAATTCATAATATTTCTCTTTTTATCCGTAAATTATGAGATATAGCATTACTATAAGACAACCAAGATAATTATAATTTATTATACGAGTTATCTGAAAAGTCGTCTTAAGATTATGTAAAACCCACTGTTGGATGACACCAATATCTTGCCTTTATGGACAGCAAGGCCATACGAGCGAGGCAAACACGAAATTAGAGAGAAGAAGGAAGTAGAGTCGTCCATTTTAGCGGAGTCACAGTCTTGCTGCTATGCTCGTAGGGCCATGCATAATAAGTATTCTGGTGTAATCATTCAAACGTGGTACACCGTACACACTTTATTGTATAGGGAAAATTAGATCAGTATCATTAAAAGATCCGAGCTTTGGAAAAATACCACTGAAAGATTGAGCATTAGATATGTACTAGCATTGAAAGGTTGATCCGTTATGGATTTCTACCATCGACGTTAAATCAACTTTTGCTGGGGTAAAAAGAAAAAGAAAAAGAAAACTCACGCCCGCACACCTGTGCGCCCGTGGCCGACGGGTCCCCCACTCCCCCGAGCTCGACTTGCCGGCTATGGAGGGTGGCCCGGCTGGCTAGACGCAGCTCACCCCCGCCGGCCATGGAGGCCTCTATGGTCAGAGAGCCTGCCCCGTCATGGACGGCGCGGCGCGCAGACCTCGCCTGCCCCGCTGGCCATGGCTGCCGCGCCGGAGATCGCTCCCGCCCCGCCGGCCATGGAGCTCGCCCACCCTGCCGGCCCTGGAGCTCGCCCCCGACCCCGACCACCTCCTCCTGTCACGACCGTGGATCCTCCAGCGGGGGATTGAAAAATCCCCGCCCGCCATTGCCGTCCGCCACGAGCTCGGTGAACCTCCCGTCCCGGCCACCTCTTCCCCATCCGATCTGCAAAACGGAATCACGGTGAGGCCCTACTGCTACAACCCCCGTTTCCCCATCTCTTTGGCGATTGTAATCGCCGGAATCAGCACCGGAAGCCGCCGCCAGAGTCTGTACCGCCGCCGCTCGTCGCCGGAGAGCTCCGGCCGGCGTCCGACCACATGAAGTATGGGTACGCGTGCGCGAGCTGGCTGTAGTGTTCATGGCCCCTCGCCGGAAACCTCACCGCCGGTTCATAGAGAATTGGCTGTAGTGTTCATCAACTCCAGTTAACGCTGAGTTCACGGTAGTGGTAGAAATCAACAACGGAGAAGAATTTCGATGCTAGATTTCTAAAGCTCAATCTTTCAATGGTATTTTTCCAAAGTTCGGATCTTTTAATGGTACTGATCCAATTTTCCCTATCGTATAAGAATGACACACAGTTACAAACCACCACACAGGTGTACGTACTCAGAGACGACACACAACACACGAACACTAAGGGTGTGTTTGGTTTAGTGTCAAAGTTGGATGGGATCATCCCATCCACTCTATCCATGGATGAGTCCATCCCATGACATGTTTGGTTCAATGGATAGTGTCATCCATGTTTTCTGTTTGGTTGGAGGGATGAAACATGGATGGGATCATCCCATCCACTGTTTGGTTGGATGGATGAATGTATAAAAAAAGATATGTTCACCTCTTAGTTCAATTGGTAAGGTTACCACATAAGTTCAGATTGTGGTCTGTACTCCTTCCAAACATTTTTTATCCAACGCACACTCGGCGTGCGCGCGTTCCGTGCCTAGCGTAGCTGGCCATCTCGGCGGTCGCGTCGCGGCCATGTCGTCGTCGAAGCGGTGGGCGGCGTCCGCCTCCGGCACGGAGCTCCCGGGCCGGTCGTCGCCCCTCCCCGCCGCCGCGCTCTCGCCAGGCCGACACAGCGCCCGGCGCTCCGTCTCCCGGTCGGACGCCGCAGTCTCCTCCGGCGGCGCCGCCTCCGCCATCGCCCGCTCGCTCCTCCTCCTCCTCCTCCTCCGGCGGCAGCAAGAGCAAGCAGCCCGCGCCGTCCCCCTTGTCCTCCGCGCCGCCGCCGCCGCCGCCGTCCTCCGCCGCGGCCACGCTCGCGGACCACCTCGCCACAGACGACGCGCCGGCGAGCGCTCCTCCCCCTCGAGCGCGGCGACGCGGTTGGCGTTGACCGGCGGGATAGGGCGTGGCGGCCGGGGGGGATGGCGCGGCGGCGGTGAGCAAAGAGCGCAGGTGGAGGCGGCGGTGAGAAGAGGAAGGTTGGGGGGAGGCGCTGTTCGCGGCGGTGAGAGGGGAGGAGGTCACGAGCGACGCTGACACCCATCCGCTCGATTTTTGGGGATGGAGTCATCCAGGATCTCTAGGGAATATACCTTCAGTGTCAAGCCCATCCATTGAACCAAACACCACAAAAAGATGGATGGGATCATCCCATCCTTAATTTTCTCATCCCATCCCTCTAACCAAACACACCCTAAGAAATCGATCTGGTCTGTATCGCAGCTCAGTCGATCACAAACGATGATATAATGGTGGATGATGGATTACCGGCCGGCCAGCGTTAGGACGCATGCATGCAGCAGCTACTCGACGCGGGGGATATGAATGACAATGCCGCCTGTGCCAATGGAGACACTGGTGCGTTTGGGAAAGGTGCTGGGGATCAACTGGCTGCCCTGCGGGAGCACCTCCACGGCGACGTCGGGCCTGTCCTGGATGATCTTGGTCACCGCCGGCCCGACCGCCACGCCCACCAGCTCCGGCCATGACGACTTGTGGTGGTGGTGGCTCGAAGTTACAGATCATCACACAAGTATGTAGTCAGAGACAACACACACAACTGCTCGCGCACTAAGAAGGTTCTACTGCTACGACCGTATTACTTGTGACGATAACCAGTCGTTCGTACATCTTACTTATAGATAGCATGGCCAGCCGCTGTTGTTGGTTTCACCGAACCAAACTTAGTTGGGTTTGTTGCGTCGTGATTAAAGAAAGTGCAAGGCAACTATATCCGAGCATCATCATCATAATATTCGCCGAAAACCGCATTGACCGCAGAGCTGGGACGATCGATGGATTTGTGCCATAAAAAAGAATAATTATATTGGTCGATCTTGATGGTTTAATTACTAAGAAATTGAAATTTGGTCAAGCGTGAGCAGCTGGGTAGGACGATATGCACCTCGATCATTCCTTCCGTCCGGTTTGGATTGGAACTGCACAGGAAGACTCAAATTAGCAACCGTCAAATCGTCCGAGCAGGCCCTGGCAACATTAACTACCTGGTGCATATGTGAAGTGATGGTAGAGTGTCTACGGTGGCCCAAGCAAAACTCCTTGCTCTTTTTTCACAAAACCGAGTTGCATAATTTCATTCATTCGTATAAAGGAAAAAATATACAAATTTTACGAAGAGCTAGATGAGAACTGATTAAGATAGTTATGGGTGTAAAATAGATCAAAACATACTTTAGGGGTTATCCAGACTAGCTTTATCCATACTTAAGGGTAAAAATTTAGGCCTTTTTCCTTTTTCTTACAACAGGCATCTCGCTATCGACAGACACGTCACATTTTATTGAAAGAATAGCACCATTAAATTATATAATAAATCTAGAAAAAATACAACAGGTTCTACATAAGGACTCTTACCAACTGACTTATGTGTCAATCTTGACATCTGCCAGGCCAGTTTTAGAAGGTGCTCATAGAGGTAGTGGTTATCTACATAGGGGTGACCGGGTGAGTGTGTGAGCATTTACGCCTGTACTGGTCTTTCAAAAAAAACTTTCCTTACAAAAACATCCTTGATAAAAAAAATGCATACAAATCCTTGTAAGGCGTTGTGCCTATCTTTTTGTATATGTAAAGCAGACTACTCAATAATTTGCTGGCTTCTTGTTCTGTACTATAAATGTACATGATTCATGTTATGATGTGGACAAATAATTCTTGAACCGTGTGTATAATGGCACATAATATCTTTGCTACTTAATTCACAGGTATTCTAATTAACCAGACATTGCCCTTTTCTATTGGTTCCAAGCAAAGGCAATGAACTAGCACGGGAAAAAACATCTTGAACTTTGAGAGACAGTAGTTATTGGCATTGATATCTGTGGATGAGGCGTAGTAATGGTTCGCGTAGCAGAAGTTATTTCTGAAAAGAGATAGGTTTATTTCTGGAAAGAGGTAGGTTTCATGAACGAACAAGTTTTAAAAAGTTTGGCATGGTTCAGAGATATTGATCTCTGAATTTCCACGACAGATCGAATATGTTTTCATGTAAAATTTTCAGTAGTTGGGTTTCCACGGAAAAGATCTCGGTGAGGCTGCCAGATGGTGGGTGGCACACGGGCAGGCACTACGGTGGTATTATTGGAGGTGGTATGTCTCAATGTATAGTTTTATTGTACAATTATCTAGACTAAAAACTAGATATCCAGATGAGTTTCATGAACGATGAAACTCTTCTCACATCTCACAAAACTCTATCTTCTCTCTTTTATAATAAACATGTCACATCAGTGGATTTAATTACATAAAACTCTTCGTGAAATTCCCATTAAGACTGGCCTCATATGTCATCGATACCATGACACGTGTTTATATCACTTGTGGTAGTAGATGAAGGGCCAACTGCTTTTCTGCCACTTTGTGAATTATCTCAATTATTATGTGCTACTTAATTGAAGATAAATTTAATGTGAGAACATATATATGGCACTCGCTTATAGCAATGTGCATGGTAGTGACGGCACGACCATAAGACGAGCCGGACGCGGGATAGAGTGAAAAAGGAAACAAATAACCATTTGAGCACAAAGAAGTGACAATCATCTTGTTCGAATGCCTGGATAGTCATGCTTGATAAGCATTCTGGTGTAATCTTCAAACACGGTACACCGTACACTTTATTATATATGAATGGCACACAAAGTTACAAACCATCACACAAGTATGCAGTCAGAGACAACACACACAACTGCTCGCGCACTAAGAAATTGATCCGGTCTGTATCACAACTCGATCGATCACACACAAACGATATAACGGGGTGGACTTACCAGCCGGTCGGCCGACCGGCGTCAGGACGCGTGCAGCGGTTACTCGACGATGGGGACATGGATGACGATGCCGTGTGAGCTGATGGTGACACTGACACGCTTGGGTAAGGTGCTGGGGATCTCGGGTAAGATGCCAGGAGGGATCACCTGGCTGCGCGGCGGGAGCACCTCCACGGCGACGTCAGGCCTATCCTGGATGATCTTGGTCACCGCCGGCCCGACCGCCACCCCCACCAGCTCTGGCCACGACGACTTCTGGTGACTCGGAGCCGGCGATATTTCCATTGGCGATGAATGTTCCTTAGCTCCAAGAATTGATGATTCTACTGCTACGACTTTGCTCGTGACGATAACCGGCCATGCATCCTACTTATAGATAGATGCTTGGCCTGCCAATGTTGTTGGTTTCACCGAACCAATTAAACTATTGTACGTATGGTTTAATTTGTTGCGTCGTCGTGATTAAAGAAAGTGCAGGGCACTGTCCGAGCATCGATCATCACAAAGTTCTCCGAAAACCGCATTGACCAAAGTGGGTCGATCGATTTGTGCCATCAAAAAGAAGAATTATATTGGTGTATTTGGCCTTGGCCGGTTTATTGAGGAAATTTGGTCAAGAGTACGTGGGCAGCTGGCTGGAAGTGCCTGCTGCCGTTTTTTTCTCAACTACAAAAGAAAGCTCGAGTTTGGGAAATGTGATTTTTTTCTCTTTTTCTTTTGTGTTATTTCACTCTTGTAAAAATAACTCTTTTAAGAAAGTAAGAAAGAATCGTACTGCTCCAGTAGGTTATATTCCAATATGCTAGAATAGAATATAAAGGACTATTATAATAGTTAGAAATTTTCTAGACAATCCACTTTGACCGTTTCGGTATATATTAGGGAAATCTGCCGCTCACGCAAACAAACCAATGGAGAAAAGGTAATGATTACTTATTCTTTTATTAATTTAAATTGATTCGATTCAGGAACCAACTCCTTAGATTGCAATTGTCAAATCCTGTTTATGGGAATTGAATTTTGTAAATATCTCATTTCAAAAATCAAAACAATCATAATTGTGGTTGCTTGCTTCTTTCTAGCAACAAGGTATTGTCGTGCGACATGAAAATGTTACGGTTGGCACAGTCGCGCTGCACACCCGCTCTTATATGACAGTGGACCTCATGTGCGACTCTTCCTCATCTCGGCTTCTTCCTACTCATGCCGGCACTATCATTGCACAACTTCCCAGCCGTCTTAGGATTCAGGGTTGCTACGGTTAGAGTTCAGAGTAGATGAGGTTTCGGGATTGCTAGACCTAGAGGGTTGTTGGGAGATCATAAAAACAGTGGTGCGGCTGATCGAGACATCTAGTGCCGTTGGTAGGATTGCCCCCCGGGAGGGGAGGGGGGGGGGGCTGATCCTCCTCATACTTCTTCCTCCTCCTCTCCCACTCATTTCTCTTCCTCTTTGTCTATATTTTCTTCTTACTCTTCTTCTTCCATAACAAAAGTTATAGAGGGGGCTTAGGGGCTCCATTGGTTACAGTTGGGTGCGTGGCTATAGTCCCCCCTAGCACCTGTACCATCACCCCCAGCTCTAATATCTCCATCACCAATCTCTACCGTAGCCATCCTCACTTACTCCCTCCGTATGCGAAAAGAAAGTCGTTCTACACCTTGTATCGAAGGTGCCATGCAAAATGCTGAACGCATCAAAAAATTGCCCTCGCAAGGACTCGAGCTTGAGACCTCCAGTCTCAGCTGTCCTCGAGAGGCGCTAATACCAATATTGTACCCGCTGTCCTAATTAATAAGGACAAACATGAAAAACTCTCCTCTAATTAATCACTTCTTGATATACGTAATCATGTTTTAAATGATTTTTAAATATGATATGGAGGGAGTACTCCCTCCATTCTGAAATAAGTGACGTTTAGGACAGCGACACGGTCTCCGAAACACAGCTTTGACCTCTTGTTATTATAAAAATATTTATCAAAGAGTGATATATGTATACTTTTATGAAAGTATTTTTCAAGACAAATCTATTCATATAGTTTTCACATTTATAAACTCAATAATTTAAAAGTTATTGATGATTTATATTCCCAATGTTTGACTCAAACCTTATCCTAAACGTCAGTTATTTTAGAATGGAGGGAGTACGGAGCATGCCAACATCTCTAGCCATTTGGAGTTCCCTCGCCGGCCTACGTTGCCGTTGTCTTGACCAATCGCACCGTGCCGATGTCGAGCTAATAAGGCTATCTCCAACAATGGAAACCCAAACAAGAGACCCATCCCTCGTTTTGGGCCCTCCACAGCAATTGGGTTACGGACCCAAAACTGGCCTTCTCCAACAGCCGACCGATGGCTCCCGCACGCTCCCCTCTGCTCCCACCTGCTTCCCCATGGCGCTCACCGCCAACCTGATCCCGGCGGCCACCCCAGAGACCCCTCTTCCCCGACGGCACCGAGGACCGAACCGACGCGAGCATCTCCGTCGTCACCTCCCCTCCCGCTTCTCTGTGGCAGCCGACCCCAGCGCTGGGCCTTACGGCGGCGACGGCGGCGGCCGAGTGCGAGGGCGGCGGCGGGGCCGGACGAGCGCAAGGACGGCCGAGTGCGACAGCGGCGGCTGCGGAATGGCAAGCAGGGCCGCGTCGGTGGACGAGTGAGCAGGGTGGCCCGGCGGCGGAGGTGGCCGAAATTCGGCTCACGGCGGAGGCCATGGACGGTGGCGGGGCCTTCACGTGGAGGAGGAGCTCCGGCGACGGACTGGCGATGAGGACCGGCGGGAAAGCATCGGCTCGGCGTGGAGATCGTCGTGGTGGCCTCGGCTTGGCCAGCCAGCCACCGAGACGGCCGGAAGCGTCCAGTGGTTGGGTCGTCTGTTGGAGGGGGGTTTTGAGACCTAAATGCTATTTTGGGTTTGGGTTCTCATTTGGATATGCTGTTGGAGATAGGCTTGGGGGCCCTACCCATCCACCAAAAAAACAAAAATCGGCCAAAGTTTACTCGGAACAAGTCCAAGGGGAGCGGGCCTCGACGTCATCATTTTCCATTCTTGTCTATGGGCTCAGGCACACCGCCGGAGCCGGAGCCGGCGTCGGTGGCGGCGGCGAGGAAGCTGCACCACCTCCTCCGCTCCCGCGACCTCCGCCCGGCGCTCTCCTACCTCCGCACCCTCCCCTCCCCGCTCACCCTCCTCCCCAACCACGCCCTCAACGCCCTCCTCCGCGCGCTCGCCGCCGCCGGCCGCGTCCGCGCCGCCACCTCACTCTTCCGATCCATCCCCGCCCCCACACCGCACTCCTTCAACTCCCTCCTCGCTGCGCTCCTCCGACGTGGCCGCCGCCGCGCGGCTTCCGCCCTCCTCGCAGTGTTCCTCCGCTCCCCCGACGCCTCTCCCGACGTGACCACCCTCAACACCCTTCTCCATGGGTTTTCCACTGCCTCTCCGCGCCCGTCGGCTCCCACGCTCCTCAAGCTCTTCCGCTTCTTGCCGGAGACGTACGCCTTCGCCCCCGACGCCATCACGTACAATTCCCTTATATCTGCTCTGTGCCGAGCGGGTGACCTGGCCACCGCGCGCAAGCTGTTCGACGGAATGCGCGTGAGCGAAGAAGGCAGCAAAAGTGACGCCTTCCCTAACGTTGTCACCTACACTACCATGATCAGGGCGTACTGTGCAAAGGGGCTCGCCGACGAGGCGTTGGCGCTCTTGAAGGCGATGGTTGCACATGGTGTGGCACCGAACAGGATCACCTACAACACGATGGTGCAGGGCTTCTGTGAGGCCGGAAGGATGGAGCTAGTGAAGGATGTTTTCGAGATGGACTCGTTCAAACCGGACACATGCACATTCAACACGCTGATGTCTGCACATTGCAGGGAAGGGCGCATTCAGGATGCAATGAAGGTGTTTGTTCAAATGACAGAACTCCATGTCAGGCGTGACTCTGCATGCTATAGCATGGTTATCCGGGCATTGTGTGAGAGTGGTGAGTTTGGTCGGGCTGAGGAGTTTGTGGATGAGATCTTGGAGAAGGAGGTCCTCAAGAAAAGAGGTGGTTCTGTACCACTTTTTGCAGCGTACAACCCACTGTTTATATACTTTTGTGAGAATGGGAAAGCAAAAAAGGCCAGGATGTTGTTCGGGCAGTTGCTGGACAGGAGGAGCAAGGTTGATTTCCAAGCATTCAAGACGTTGATCCTAGGACATTGTAAGGAGGGGGATTTTGAAGAAGGGTACCAGCTGGTTCTCTCAATGTTGAAGAGGGATCTTGTGCCTGACATTGAATGCTACATTGCTGTGATAGATGGTTTTATGCAGAAAGAAAGGATGAAATCAGCTTGGGAAGCTCTTCACAGGATGTTAAATAGTGGCCTTCGGCCTAGCACAAGTACATTCCACTCGGTTCTTTTGGGCCTTTTGAAGAAAGATGGATGTGCGAAAGAAGCCGGCGATTTAATTGAGATAATGCTAGAGAGGAAGATCCGGCAGAATGTTGATCTGTCTACTAATCTGATTGATGTATTGTTCAAAAGTGATTTCCATGATCGTGCATACAAGATTACCAAGCGTCTGTATGATAATGGCTATTACATCAAGATGGAAAAAGTAATCGCGACACTTTGCGAGGACAAGAAGTTCATAGATGCACCAGAGTTTACCTTATTTAGCTTGCACAAGCATCATGAACTGGGTGTGGCAGTTCACAGTCTGGTTCTGGATGGCCTTTGCATGGAAGGTAGAGCTTCAGAGGCATTCCGGCTTTTTTATGAGCTAATTGAGAATGGAAGCACTTATGCTGTTGCTGCACCCCGCAGCCTAGTCTTACTTCATCATGCACTTGAGGAAGCTGGAAAGATGAAAGAAGCTGATTTTGTTGGTAAACAGATGAGACGCGCCACTGACAGAATTAGGCAAAGGAGCTAAGGATTTACTCCACGCTGTTCGAAGAAACCTTGCAGAGTCTTCGCAGCTTCAGTGCATTGTGGTCTGGAAGAGAGAAAGAATGCTGAAACTGGATACTGAGTTGGTTGCCTGATCAACTGACTGGCAAGGAATGGATGGTCGTTACTCATTCAACAAGAAGGGTTGTCTGATGATGCTAAACTTTGTTAAAGGATCTGATCTGATTTTCCTGAATTTGCCCATAGCATCATATAATTCAGATTACACGAGCTCACGAGATGGTCACTCCTAAAGAGACACTAAACCCTGAATTTACTGATACCATATTCCTGGTTAAAGGAAGTGCAGGTGAGACAAATATGGCTGCTGGTGCTTTTCCAAGTACAAGAAGAAGAGGATATGGTGAGTTTTGCTCACTTTAACTGGTTTGGAATTTACTGAGCAGTGATCTGTCATCACCCAGTGCGTTGTGTGCAGGTGTTCATCCATAACATTTTCGTCTTCAGAAAATGTGGCTGCTCTTCTCACATATGGACTTATGGAGTAAGCTCGGACCACTTCCAGTGCCAAATTACCCTCTGATAAGTGTTCATGTTTGGAGGGTGTGAATGCTGAGCACCGCCATGATGCTGTATCCCAAGCTAGTCCATGCCGAGACTCAATTGCAGAAAGAGAGATGGAGTCACTTGAACAGATGGCGGGAAGCTTCAGAACCCGAGCCCCAAGTTCATTTGCAGCGTGGATCATGTCATTGGCTTCTAGTTTGCGTGGTGAGAAAAATGATGTGTCGTGGTTAGGAAATTGAGCAAATGTCCAAATTTTGGTTGCTCTGCGTTAAAATTGTTGTTGCCCCCACCTCTGATTCAGGCCTCGATTTATCTTTGCATTCAATCAGGCGCATTATTGTACTATTTCTGACTTTATAAAGAGAAAAAAGCATCAGTGCCCAGATCCATTTATCTAAATTCTATTTTATCCATTTCAATCATAGTCGGTTTATGGTATCCCATTGAGGTGTGGAGATGCCTGGGTGACAGAGCAATAGTATGGCTGACTAAGCTTTTTAACCTCATTTTTAGGTCAAACAAGATGCCTGAAGAATGGAGAAGAAGTATATTAGTACCGAGCTTCAAGAACAAGGGAGATGTTCAAAGTTGTACTAACTACCGTGGGATTAAGCTGATGAGCCATACGATGAAGCTTTGGGAGAGGGTTATCGAGCATCGCCTTAGGAGAGTGACAAGTGTGACCCAAAACCAGTTTGGGTTCATGCCTGGAAGGTCGACCATGGAGGCTGTCTCTTATACACATCTAGATGTGTATAAGAGACAGTAATGAGAATCTGAATCTGAAACATTTCTGATAGAATCTGGATTCATGCCGAACGGGCCCTAAATTTTCTTTGTTTGAGTTACCTACTCCATAACTTCATTCATGGTAGGTTCTTATGGCTGATCTTCTGTCATATCCTTAATCTTCCTACTCTTCTGTGTTTCCGTCAGTATGCTGATCAGGAAAAATGGAGTATCATTTGTGAAAGTGTATCTCAGTTATTTATTCATCCCTTCTGCATTTTTCAATCTCAATGTGGAGTAACTTTGAGGCATTGCATTCATGCATTATTATACTTGTTCTCAACATAAAGAAATGGGCTTTCAGTTTGTCACAGGCCATCGGTTTTTTTTTTTGCTTTATTTTTTCAGTCATTCTCCGGGTTCATGATGAGTTAATCAAGATGTATCCCACGCTACTACTAATTCTTGTGCCAAGACATCCTCAGGACTGCAAGAATTTTTCCTTAGTATGTTAATGACACTTTTCTTACCCTTTTAATCAGCTTGTAGTTTATGAGACATTTGTCATTTTACTACTTGTTTCTTACCTCTATTTTGTATCATATCTTGTTGGATACTAAAAAGTCAAAACAATGCAATACTCAAAAGAGTTACAGGTGTAACCTTCAGTGTTTGAAATTTGAATTTCTTCAGCATGAAGATTGTCATGCATTTTAATTTGGATTTCCAACTCTGGACTGGTATCAGATGCCATTCAATTTGTTATTCCAACATATCTGAACCATATCTTTGTACATGTTGTTACAGGCACTGAAGAAACGTAAGCTCAATTTTGTGCTGAGGTCAACAAATGAAGTGGTGTCTTCAAGCACTAGGGTATACATGGTCGATACGTTAGGTTTGTGTGCCTCTCCTGAAAATTAATGTGCTCTTGGTGCAGAAATCTGTACGCCATTTTTGAACTATTATTTAACTGCATGAGATACCATTGGAATCTCTAAGGATTTAGCTATGGATAGGAGCGCTTGGAGACTAGCAATTAATGTGCCTGAGCCGTGATCTTTGCTTTCTTTTCTGCTTTCCTCTAACTCTTTTTCTGTTTTTTTTTGACCTTTTGGGTTTCACCTCTAGCCTACCCCAACTAGCTTGGGACAAAAGGCTATGTTGTTGTTGTTGTAATCATAGTCGGTTTGAGTTTAGGACGGAGGGAGTATCTCAAATCTTAAATGGACCGTACAAGATTTGATGCTACGTTTATTTGCAACTGCAATGGTCATCTCACCTAACGTGTTATCGGCCAAACGTTAACGTGCACTTGACTGGGAATGCAAGTCAGTGTCCTGCTCAGCATGGAGCCACATCACCATTGAAAATGTTTTACGCTGCGAAAAGAGAGATAGGGATACATCGATCGGGCCATCTTCTCTAGCTAGTTTACATATGGGAAAAGCCAGTATAGCTTCAATGGCGGCGGCCGCCGGCGAGGAACGCGAGCGCTCCGACGAGCGGCGCGTTGGTGTATGTGGATGGCTCGGCCTGCGCGTAGTTGTCGCGGCTGTCGGTGAACGCGTCCCCTCCGTCGGGCCCTCCCACGACGGCGCCGACGAGCACGTTCGCGTCGGGCTCCGGCGAGTGCAGGTACCGGAACCCCTCCTCGCAGCCGATCCTCTCCGGGTGGTCCCTCACCGCCGGCATGGACGCGCCGCGGTGGTGCACGTGCCTCGGGAACCTCTCCCCGAACCCCACCATGTACGACGCCGCCGCCGGGTTCGCGCCCAGGATGTAGTCCACCTGCCGCTTCGCGCCGCCGCCGCCGCCGCGCTGCTGCTGGAGGAGGAAGGCCTTGGCGAGGAGGATCTTGGTGCCCACGCGCTTGTCGTCCCAGCTGAAGGTGAAGTCGTCCTGCTCCGCGCCCAGCGTGTGCCCGTTCGAGTAGATGTACGACAGGTACGTGTCCGCCGCCGCCGACGAGTCGTTGCCGGCGTCGGCGCCCTTTCCGGCCGCCGTCGCCAGGTGCAGCCACGCCGCCGCCCACAGGAGCTCGTCCTGCATGGCTGACGTTTAGTACTAGTGGTAAACTTATTCTCGATCCTACCCGACCAAAACGTTTGATTCATATAATCATATGCATTAGTACGTGGCCTAAGTAAATCTAGCTTTTGCTTAATGTAACTGGTGATGCAGATCGAGACGCCATTGGTTCCAGAGCTCAGAAAAGTTTCAGAGAAAATGCAAGGTGCATGTGCCGCCACTGGTGGTGCAGTGGCAACAAGTTTTGGATGTTCCGGCCCGTGCCATGTCTAAAACTTCTGACGCTTGCAAGTTGCAACAACAAAAAAAAGGTCTGAATTCGACAGAGACAAAGGAGTCAAAGCTACGGACACAGATCGAAAGCTGTTTGCGTTGCGTTGCTTACATTGTAGCCGGAGTAGGAGCAGTAGAATGGGCACGCCACGGAGCTGAGCGAGTCGCTGTACGATCCCCTGTACCAGTCCGCGAAGTCGAACACCTGCACGCAGCACGCGCACGACGTCACGGTCATGTCACAGTCACTCCACGCCTGACAGGCACACGATCTTGTGGCTTGCAACGTGATTGATTGATTCATTACTACCGCCCGGCTGTTACCTTTCGAGCTGCCTGGAGGAGCTTGGAGGAGTAGGCCGGGTCACATTGCCGGAACACGATGGACGCGGCGGCGAGTGCGGCGGCGGTCTCGCCGGCGACGTCGGAGCCGGGCTTGTCGGGGGTGACCTTGTAGACGGCGCGCGGGGTGTCCATGTCCTCGGGCCGCTCCCAGCACCGGTGGTCCTGGTACGGGTCGCCGACCTGCACGTACAGCGCGGCGGGCGCCGCCGCCGCCGCCTTGAGCAGGTAGTCGGCGCCCCACCGCACGGCGGCCCTGGCGCTCTCCAGCTGCGCAGGCGGCATGGCGGCGCCGCCGACGAACTCGGCGGCGCTCCACGACAGCATGGTGACCGTGAACGCCATGGGCAGTCCGAACTTGACGTTGTCGCCGGCGTCGTAGTAGCCGCCGACCAGATCCACCCGCTCCGACGAGCCGTCGGAGAGGCCCGAGTCGCCGCGCCACGCCACGCGCTGCCCGGCGGGCAGCTTGCCGGAGCGCTGCGCCTCGAAGAAGAGCAGCGCCTTGTCGAGCGCGTCCGCGTAGTTGAACGCCGCCACGGCGTTGTTGTTGCCGCCGGCCGTGACGACGATGACGACGACGGCGACGGCGATGAACACCTTGCTGGAGGCGCTCCTCATGGGCGCCATTAGCAAGCTAGCACGTAGAAGCTAGCGAGTGAGAGTGTCACTAGCTCGATGAATGTGTATTTGCAGCTACGACGATCGAGTGCATGGTGTCAAGCAAGTGTCAATCCAGTGGAATACTATATATACTATATAGCAGAGTCGAGGAGGCCAATCAGGATCAGGCCAAAGACAATTGGACACACTTCTCTCTCAGACATGAGGAGGAGACTAGAGCACGCTGCTGGGTGCAGTGCAGACGACAGGTATGGTAGTTGTTCGTTGGAAGCAACCGAAAAAGGTGGCGTCTGTTACGGGGCAGCTGAGTGCAGCAGCACTGCATGTCGTGTGATGGTCAAACTGCATGCTGCTCAGCTGCTGTGTAGTGAAACTTTAGGCAGGGGTCACAGGCCGGCCGACGCAGTGCGCGGCGGGGCTTGCGGCGGAGACCGGCGCCGGGGCAGTAGATGTAGATAGAGCCATGGATGGATGGACCACGAGGACGTGCTGTGACTCGTGAATCCATCCAAAAAGGACTCTGAGAACTCACGAGCAAGTGATCTTGCCATTCAGGCTGTGATGCATCGATCTTGATGGGTTTTTTTTTTATTAATGTGTCTTGAGTTTACGCATGCATTTGCTGAAATTTAAGTGCCATTGTTCTTCAGCTGATTGATTCCCATTTCTGCTGTGCTGAGACGCAAATAGTCCAGTGCATCCAAGCATCAACGAAAGGCTATTTCTTGTTCAGTACGTACTCAGCCTTGCTTTGTTTACTACTGACATTTGTCTCGTCGTTCCGTTTTCCGGGGCTCCTGTCTCCTCATCCTTCAACTGTCTCCGTATTGTCAGAGTCGAAGAATGGAGTGCAGATCGATACCATTAACAAAAAAACGCATGGCACGCATGCGTACTTCTCTGTCCTGAAATTCTTGTCCCTTGATGTAAACTTTTCCTTTTGCTTGTCGCGGATACGCGCAAGCATTTCTGGTTGTATATACTGTATTTCCAGCAGGATTACTAGCAGCTCACGATACAGACAGGGGGCTTATCGGATGCATCCCTGTCGCTGGCTGCACGCAGGTCAGAGCAATCGTAAATTCTGGCGCAGAGCTTACTGGCGGCGGCGCGAATGCAGATGCCAGATGATGATGATGTCTAATTATCTACCGGTCACGGAGTCCTACTGTACTAGCTTCGTGCTCCTGCGCCGTCCTGCAAAATTAGCTGCGTCTGCCGGCCGGCCGGCGGCGCAGATGAACTGAAGAAGACGGCAGTGGCTACTGGCCGGTCATGGAGTCCTACCGCGCCCTATCTATACGAGTCTCTGTCAGCTTGTGCTCGATCTCAGCTTCTTCCTGCAAATTAGCAAGGCTCTCTGGATGGTGTCTTTGGCGGTGTTTAGTTCTCCAAAAGAGAGAATGAAATTGGGTGAAAATGTCACATCGGACACTGTAGCACTTTTCGTTTGTTTGTGGTAATCGTTGTCCTACCATGACCTAACTAGACTCAAAAGATTCGTCTCGTCGTGTACATTAAAACTATGTACATAGTTTTTTTATTTACCCACGTTTAGTGTTCCATGTATGAGGAGAGAGATTTGATGTGATAGGTGAATAGTGAAGTTTGGAGAGAGAAACTTTGACTTTTGAAGGGAACTAAACAGGGCCTTTAGCTCGGGCTTCCTTTAGCGTTGATAAATTAAATTAAAATTAATCCGCCGCCGTGCCGGCTGCCGCCGTCGTTAATCACGGCGGCTTACTTCACGGGGGCGCCGTCGCCGTCCCCGTGCTCGAGCGCGGGATCCGAGGCGGCCCGCGAGCTCATGGAAGAAGGCCGAGCGGACAGAGGCCCAAGAGGTTGGCGACCGTTTTGCTCGGCCTGCCGTTCGGCCCAAGGAAGCCTCACACATGTCCGGCGAGAGGCCCATGCGCCACGAGTAGCCCAACAGGGTTGCGGATTCTGCAAACGGCCCAGCCGGGCCCTTAATGAGCGAAACCTTCGGCTCGGCCCGTTCTCTTTAACGGGCCGTGGCCCTTTCAGATTCACTCTCCCTCCCTATCTACTCAACTCGTTTGAGAAGGAGAATATGCCACGTCATGCCGGCATCTCCGACCTTCTTGAGAAAAAAAATCAGAAGAAAAAAAAAAAGACCCGGCAAGCGGCAAGGCAATCATCCGCATCCCCCACTGGCCGGCCAACTGCGAGGGAGAAGAAGAGAAGAGAGCGAGGCGAAGCGGAGCAGCAGCAGCAAGGGAATCCGGCATGGCGGCCAAGGGCGCGGTGGCGCTGAGCAGCGGCCACCGGATGCCGGTGGTGGGGCTGGGCGTGTGGCGGATGGAGAAGCCCGCCATCCGGAGCCTCATCCACTCCGCGCTCCGCATCGGCTACCGCCACCTCGACTGCGCCGGTAAGCCAACCTCCAAAACCCTACCGAATCCGACCGCCCACCCACCGCAATCGCTGCTATTTATCTGTACTACACTACTACTATACCCATCGATTAAATAATTTCTTTTGGATCGAGCGACGAACCCCCGTGCTTCCGTTGCAAGCCACAAGATCGTGTGCCTGCCAGGCGTGGAGTGTTTCTGTCCTCACGAATGCTATAGCAGATTGTGTACATTGGGATTTGGGAGTCGGGGACTATGGATAGTATACGCGTGCTTAACTGTGTGCTGCGTTGCTGATCGATGAGATGGGGTGGGGCCGGGGGGGATCTCATTGGCGATCTTGGTCTGTTGCACTGTACCGACCGAATTATTGAACCATGCTTCATGTGAGCGCTTGGGTGTCGGTCAGTCGGTCACTGCCCGTTTTTGGCTTGACTACACTGGTTCAGATTTCAGAATGATTGTATGAATGATACTGGCATGGGTAGACAGTGCGCTACGACGTACATGACTGGGATTTGTAGGCAATCATGCTGCCTGCCCTGGCATGGAATATCGGAATGTGAATCAAAAGTCCCTAGTGTGTTGGCATTTACATTTACCGTTTCATTTCCATAGGTGTTTGGTGTTATCAATGAAGCAGGCGTGTTCAGAGAGTGCGCTGTGCTGTGGCCTGTGGATGAGTGAGAATGTGATATTTTGGTCTGTTCTACTGCACCAATTGGATCATTAGACTTTTCTTGCGTTGCCTTATGCTGGGTTTTTGTCCCCACAAATTCTAGTGGATTCTGTTCATTTGTCTGGGACTATGGGTAATACAGGTTGATGATGAGATGGAGAGTGTGATTTCCTTGCCGATCTTGATCTGCTGTTGCACTGTACCGATTAAATTATTGAATGCTTCTTTCAACGCCACATGAGTGTTTGTGTATCAATCAGACAACCACTTGATTTGTATGCTTGTATTAATACTTAAATAATGCGTTATGATGCACAAGACTGGGATTTTCTTTGGCGAGTAGGCTAACTATAGAAATCTACTAGCAAATGTCAAGACAGTCGAACTTTGATTTGTATTAGGATATTCTGTGCGAGACATGCCTAGACACTGCGATGTGTTGTCATTGTGTGAGAATGCAGTATTTCTCTTGTGGTCTTGGTCTGTTCTACTGCACCAATCGCATCATTAAACCTTTCGATGCCTCATGAGTCTATGCGTGTCGATTACTGTTTTGTCCAACAAACTCTAGGTTTGTATGCTTGTCTGAATGATACAGACATGCTTAATAGTTCACTGTGCTGATGAGATTAGTGGGATTTATTTCACAATCTTGATCTGTTGAAGTGTACTAATCAAATTATTGAATGTTTCTTTCAATGTCACATGAGTGTTCTCTGTCAAGCATGCAATCACTGTTCAGTTTTTGTCTTGAAAAAACACTAAATCTGAATGTTTGTCTGGTTACTACGAATGATACAGGCATGCTTAGACACCACACTGTGCTGGACATGACTGAGATTTCTTTGGCGCTCATGCTAACTAGAATGGAATATCCAAATATGATTCAAAGATTCTTGTGTCGGCACAGAAGCTTTCCTTTTTTTACTTCGTGATTTACTGTCTGTGTTTATCTGCTTGGTAGCTGACTACCAAAATGAAGCTGAAGTTGGTGATGCACTTGCGGAGGCATTCCAAACTGGACTTGTCAAGAGGGAGGATCTGTTCATCACAACCAAGGTTAATGCTATTAAGAGACTGAGTGACATCTTGGTTGAGTCAAAATCATGTGCACCAGTTTGAGACTAGAGGTTAGCAGTTTCATCTAGAATGACATGTGGATCCTAGAAATGACATGCTGGCCATTATTCCACATCAAATGCAGTATAACAACTGGAATTAAGAGCACATGGCTCATTTTCTGTTCAGTAATTGCTAAATTCTCATCATGGGTTGGAATAACTGCTGTAAACCTTTACTATCGTTCATGGGACAAAATCCATTTTGAAAGGGCAGCTTTCCAGAATATGGAAAGTAGCATTAACCTTGGTTGTGATGAACAGATCCTCCCTCTTGACAAGTCCAGTTTGGAATGCCTCCGCAAGTGCATCACCAACTTCAGCTTCATTTTGGTAGTCAGCTACCAAGCAGATAGAAACAGACAGTAAATCACAAAGTAAAAAAAAAAGAAAGCTTCTGTGCCGACACAAAAAACTTCGAATCATATTCAGATATTTTAAAGTTCCTCTAAAAATTAAAATCTTCCTTTGGTTTTTACAAAAGGAAGTGGTTTTAACTAAAGACAATCTCGCTCGGAA
>OAMR01000551.1:621649-656227 GCA_900205405.1 Echinochloa crus-galli
CAGCAAAACTGGAAAAAATCTGGAAGAACCAAACCATGATAAAGATGATGCATATAAAAGGCACAAGATAAAGAAAGTTGATCATTCTTTTGTTGTTTCCTAGTTGCAGGTGTAGTTTTGTTTACATAGGAACTATTTAGTTCATTTGTTCCCTTATTTTACAGTGTCAACTTTCTTTATCTTGTGCCTTTTATATGCATCATCTTTATCATGGTTTGGTTCTTCCAGATTTTTTCCAGTTTTGCTGACGCATTGCCTATTTTTGTGTGCAAATTCATTGCTACTTCTTGTCACCCTCGTTTTATCTTCATCCCCTTCAAGTTAAAAGTGCACGGTTATTCTGGGGATCTTTTTGTCCCTGTTTAACCATAACCATTTAGGTTCTCTTGGTATTGTTCTTGCCTTCAATCATTAAAAAAACTTGCTTATGTTCTGTCATTGGTCCCCAATACTTTCCCTTTTGGGCCCTAAAAAATGCTTTCCTTTGGGGGGTGAGGGGTCTGATATGGTGTTGGATTTTGTAAGTGTGGCTACTGTTTCTTCATGGACCTGTAAAATGGGTGTCGGTTATGCAGTTCGATATCACATTTGTTGTTTTGTGCTGATTCTGACATTGTGCAGTCTTTGCCATTCCTTTATACTCCCGACAATTTGCTGATCCTGAAAGAGTAATTCAAACTCAGAGTAACCATTGAAACATAAAGATGTCGCACTTCCATTTTGTTATTCCCACTTTTGTGGTGCTTGGAGATTTTAACAGTCTACTTTTCATGCAAGAGGAGGTCACTTTCACAAATCTTATTATAGAGTTATTTGTGCAGCAACTACGACATTTTCCTCACCAGGGACTGCTTGGCCTACTCTAAGATAAAACCTGCAGTGAACCAAATCGAGACGCACCCC
The DNA here is from genome assembly GCA_900205405.1 of Echinochloa crus-galli. NCBI lineage: Eukaryota > Viridiplantae > Streptophyta > Magnoliopsida > Poales > Poaceae > Echinochloa > Echinochloa crus-galli. Next base: position 622,553 of record OAMR01000551.1, read on the forward strand.
TACTTCCAGCGTGATTCACTTGTCAAGTTCTGCCAGAAGCATGGGATCTGCGTCACTGCGCATACCCCCTTGGGTGGTTCCACTGCCAACACCGAGTGGTTCGGGTCGGTCTCATGCCTCGATGACCCTATCATCAAGGTGGTTGTTATTCCAAATCTCCAGTACAGCAATACATTATCATCCATGCTTTATAGATACATCACATTTTGTTACCTTACAATTTGCAATTCTGGTTCGCCAACTTGCTGGCTACAATTTACAGAGCATGGCTGAGAAGTACGGCAAGACGCCTGCACAGCTCGTCCTTCGTTGGGGCCTCCAGAGGAACACGGTGGTGATCCCCAAGACCTCCAAGGTGGAGAGGCTGCAGGAGAACTTTGAGGTCTTCGATTTCGAGATCTCAGGCGAGGATATGGAGAAGATTAAGGCCATCGACAGGAACTACCGAACTAACCAGCCTGCGAAATTCTGGGGCATCGACCTGTATGCGTAGTTCAGTAGTTCACTTGCATGTTGCATTGCGTCTGATCTTTCATGTATGTGGACATTTCTGAATAATTGCTCCATTTTCTGTATCAATAATGAGGACCTCCATTTCCATCACGTGTGAGGTTGATGTTTTGTTATCCCCACATGTCCCTCTCTCTCAGTTCATCTTCATCATGCAGACTGCAAAGGTTCTCAATGTTTGCTGACGGTGGTTGACAGTCATTCTTATATTCAGTAATCAGTATATATCTTCCCTGACAGTTTTAACAAATTACCAGCAACAGTAGTCAGAACAAACTGCCATTGTTGCGGTGGATACTTAACTGAAAATACTGCACAACCATTGACCATTTGAAAGAAAGAACGAAGAAGAGATCCACTCCTTTTCCCTCTTGGTAATCGATACACTGATACATGTTATCCCACCTGTCTCCTTTCAAAACAGAAAACTGCATCACAAATTAGCATCCTGTGGTCTCCCCTTACCTCTATCAAGACATCATGTGGTTGTGGACGTTCCTGAATACAAGTCTGCTGCCCACAAACAGCATGAATATTATATCCATTTTTCTTTCCTCTTCCGGCTGGGTCAGCTTGACTACAAGACTTTCAATATTTACCGACGGTTATTCACCGGTGGTCAACAGTTTTAACACATTTCTTGATTGGACAGTTTTTACTGCTTTAATTTTCTCAATGGTTCCATCAACTTACCAATAACATTACCTATATTATCCACAAACACGGCTGATTTATTGATTCCCTTTTGAACCAAATAAGAGAGAAAAGAACATACCAGACAAGGGCAGGATCCAGCGTAGAATGTAGATGAACTTTTCTGAAGCAAATTAAATTAAGAAGGGCCCCTATAGCTCCCGGCTTGTTGTTTCTAAAGGTTGTTAGAGACGATCTAGATGTATAGCTAGCGTGGTAGCATCTGAGAAAATAATTCTGCGGTTAGATTAGATTCCAACGTGTTGCCAAATGGGGTAGGTCGCCGGTAGCGCTCAGCTTATTCGATCGGTAGCATGCCGCCGTCGTCTGCCACACACACACACACACTGCCGCTGTCGAGAGAAGGAGCTATAAATACGTGCCCAAACCCAAAGCTAGATCGACGACCCAACAACTGTAAGCTAAGATCACAGTGTGCAGGGAAGGAATAGGGCGAGCTGCAGGTTTAGCTGCGACGATCGAGAGGATCGTCGATGGCGGCGAAGGACGTGGCGGCGCCGGCGGCGGTGACGACGCTGATGAGCAACGGGCACGGCAGTAGGATGATGCCGGCGGTGAACGGCGGCGGCAACGGGCACCACCGCGTCATCAGCAGAAGGATGCCGCCGGCGGTGACGCTGAGCAGCGGGCACCGGATGCCGGCGGTGGGGCTGGGCGTGTGGCGGATGGAGAAGACGGCCGTCCGCGGCCTCATCCACGCCGCCATCCGCAAGGGCTACCGACACTTTGACTGCGCCGGTATGCATATGCATATGCATGCATCCATCAGAAATGTTTCGCGACACATCGATCACGTATACTGAAATACTCCGAATATATCTAGCTACACAGTATGCATCCTATCCTATGTTAACTATATGTTTTGTTCCATGGTCTGCAGCAAAATACGAAAATGAAGCTGAAGTTGGTGATGCGCTTGCAGAAGCGTTCGAAACTGGGCTTGTCAAGAGGGAGGACCTTTTCATCACAACCAAGGTTATTCAGAATTTCAGATCACAAAATCAATGCTGCTTTCTGGTTTCATGCTTTGTAGAAGGCCCTACAACATTGAAAATCACGTCAACAAAACGATTAAAAGTAGCAAAGGATAAAGCCATAAAGGTTATATGATCTCCTGCGAAACATACCAGAGTCGTGCACTGAATTTTACTCCAAAGTCAGTGTGTATCGTCACATATTGCCAGTGTTAGCTAAGTCTTAAATTATAGTGCCAGTCTCTAGACTGGCATACAAATTACCAATACAGCCTTTGTACCAAACTGTCACGTCCAGCCTTTTAACTATCTCGCTGATGCTATGCACTCTTCATTCTACTGCATCCTTTCTTCCTTTCTGTTCTTCTTTCTTAATTTCATGTGATTTAAGGGAATGCGTTTGTTATGGTTGTAGCTGTGGAACTCAGATCACGGGCATGTGATTGAAGCCTGTAAGGATAGCCTGAAGAAGTTGAAGCTAGATTATCTCGATCTCTATCTCATTCACTTCCCAGTGGCAACTAGGCACACTGGTAATTTCTTTTCTCCTTATTCAAATAATATGGAGAAGGACATTTCCTCATTGGGTGACTCGGTGCCTTTTTTATTTATCTCTACAGAAGTTGGCTCAGTTGCTAGCGTCATTGGCGAAGATGGTGTGCTAGACATTGATACCACTATCTCACTGGAGTCAACATGGCATGCAATGGAAGATCTTGTTAATATGGGACTTGTTCGCAGCATTGGTATCAGGTAACAAGTGGACTAATTTTATTGTTTTTGTTTTGTTGACTTTGAAAGTTTTGAGATATCTGACCTCGATATGTTTAGCATGTCCTGTACCATATGATTGGTTAATACTAAAACTTGGTTGATGGCTTGGTATAATCTTAGTTATTTTTCCTGTGATAGCCATTGTTTTTGTTGCCTATAATGGAAATTATTTGACCTAGTACTTTCGTAAATATAAGCTACTTGAGCCTGAAGATTCAGATTCAGAAGTCGGAACAACCAGAAGAGCTGTGTTACATCTTGCACCTTCTCGATCTGTTGTTTCCACGTTTATCATGGTACAGGAAGTCAGCTTCACAATTCTTACTATTACAGTTATTTTTGCAGCAACTATGGCGTCTTTCTCACCAGAGACTGCTTGGCCTACGCCAAGATAAAGCCTGCCGTGAACCAAATTATTGAGATGCACCCGTACTTCCAGCGTGATTCTCTTGTCAAGTTCTGCCAGAAGCATGGCATCTGCGTCACCGCTCACACCCCCTTGGGTGGCTCCACTGCCAACGCCAAGCTGTTCGGCTCGCTCTCATGCCTTGACGACCCTGTCATACAGGTCGGTGGTTGTTATTCTAAATCTTTCATTACTGAAATCACACCGTCAGGGTTTTTTCCCCCCAACTTTTATGCTAAGTTTGATGAGGAACACTCGATTTGAGTTCCTTGCATCGTTCAATCCAGCATTTCTGATGATCATCAACTGTGCAAATTCATCGCAGGAATTGGCAGAGAAGTATGGCAAGACACCTGCGCAGTTAGTTCTCCGGTGGGGTCTTCAGAAGAACGCAGTGGTGATCCCCAAGACCTCCAAGGTGGAGAGGTTGGAGGAGAACCTGGAGGTCTTCGACTTCGACATCTCGGACGAAGACATGGAGGAGATCAAGGCCATCGACAAGAACCACCGCACCAACCAGCCTGCCAAGTTCTGGGGCATCGAAGTCTACTCTTAGCTTTTCTTGCTCGTGATCCCAGCTCTTTGTGTGGAATTTTCTGAAAACTTGCTCCATCCCATCTACTGTCTACAACAAAATCAACATATACGTGAGCCCAGTGTGACACTGTGCCATCCATCAATGAGAATGGTCATAACGTCGGATGTAATGTTGTATCTCATGTTGTTATGAATTTGCAACGGTGTAGTTCATGTTCCATTGCGCCCATGTTTCTTGTAGAAAACTGGTGTAGAGATGCCCGGTATAAGTCAAATTAGGACATCTTACTGTTACTAATTGGAGGCTCCTTTTGGAGCCTCCAGATTAATCCTCACGAGACACACTATAAAAAAGATAAATCCTAGAAATTCTCACAAAAATCAGAAACATCCGGCCATCAATTCAATAGGCTCTAATAGTCATCAATACTATTAAAAGGAGCCTCCGGATTGATCCTCAGGAGACGCGCTATAAAAAAAGATAAATCCTAGAAATTTTCACAAAAATCAAAAACATCCGGCCATCAATTCAATAGGCTCTAATAGTCATCAACAACCATAACCATTGGATCTATTATGTTTTTTTAAAAAATTACCCACCTTTGCCATTATAAAAGTAGTGTAAAGTAACCTCTAATAGTTGTTTCAAAATTACCTATATATGCCATTAAAAGTCAACATAACCTTCTCCAAACCTTGGCTCGATCTCTACCATGATCTGGACAATCACGTGATCTCTGCCGATGTCAACAAACATATATACCTCTCTACTTGTCTACGATATTGTCAATCGCAAGTCCTCTCTCATATGGTCACGGGAGAACGTAAATTGCCACCGGCCGGCTTAAGGAATTCAAGAGAAGATAGAAAAAAGAAGACTCATGGCGGTTATCAGGCATGAAACGGAGTCCATATCGTGGATGCGTGCAAGCAATCAAGCAAGATCTTCATCAGGATAGTATATCATGGTGCCCTTCTAGATCAACCAAGACATCTCCTAGACTCCTACCCGTAGTATCTCACAGTTTGTGTGCTTGCAAGCTGTATTTCATGCTGTTCCTATACACGGACACGAAGCGATGTGGCATGACAGGCGCAAGTGATCCTCCATTATTGGTTCGGCTTTGGAACCCGAAATATAGATTGGAATTTTGATCCCGCCGGTACGTCTTTTTTTGAACCGATGGCGAAAGCTTGCGCTTTCCTAAATTTTTATTAGAAGAAGAGAGTTGGCCCTGTTTATAAGGAAAACCGGGCCCGAAAACCATACAACTTTGGTCCGAAGACCGTACAACTGGAGAGGTATCATACCATCTCACACAACTCCGGTCCATCGACCGCACAACTCAGGGGGTAGAAAACGCCGAACAACTCTACAACTCTTGTTCGCATACAACTCCGGTGAGTTGGATTGGGACATCAACCAGCACCACACAACTCAACTGAAACGACCCGGTGGGTTGGATTGGGACATCAACACACACCGCTCTAAACAACTCAAACAACTCTGAGCCAACTCTGCTCGGTCGGATTGGGACATCGACACGAGCTACGGAACACAACTTCCACTGCTTGAAAACTCTCTTCTTCTCTACTCTACCACTACCATGGACTGAAACCCCTCTTCTTCTCTCTCATGCATGATGCAGGTTTTAAATTTTTTAAGCAAAGCATGTGGAATTCGGATCCCTCTTCCCATGCGTGACCATGCAGTTTTGATTAGACCTGAAACGAGGCTGATTTTGATGTCCTTGGCCGGAAGGAAGCAAGTGGTATGTACTCTAGCATTTTCTCTATTATGTTTCTACTTTAAATTGCATTGGATCAACCCTGCTGAGTAGACAATGCAAATAGGTTTGAGTGATTGGTACGTTGATTCTTAATGAGAGACAATAGCGAGGCAAGGAAGAGTTAAAATAGTTAATGTAATTTCCTACACACGGGAAGAAAAAAGAGATGAAGCAATTATAATAAAAAAATAAAGCATCATACATCAAGGCAAGTCATGCAAACAAGTCCATATGCTGGCACCACGACTATGGAACATGTATATGTCATAAAGAGGCGCAGAACCATATGTGAATTCTTATGGTGCTGTTACTAAGAAATAAATTTAGTATATAAAGAATTCGGTACCAATGCTATATTACTCATTATTATAGAATTAATGGTGCTCCTTGGTTAATTCTTGGGAAGGTTTAGACAAAACTACAGAAATCAAGAACATGTAAATGAATTAGCGAAATCTGTACACTCAATGAGAAGCGATGCAGCAGGAGATCTTAATATAGCCTAAGATAGGCTTATCAGGTGAATATACATAGGAAAATTATTATTATTATTCCATAGCACATCTATATGTGTGAGGTGATTGCCTAATTGGTAAAGAGAATTGGAATCTATCAAAGCCTAATAACGCATAATGAAAATATCAATTATTGTAGTGTGCTAAAATAAAAAGGAAGAAGGAAGAAGTGAGTTGCCAAAAAGAAAATGAAGAAACATAGCAGGTCATGGATTAATATCTTTTTGACCGAAGTCGGGCGGGGAAGCCCCTACCTATATTTTTTTAGGTTTTTTTTGTTCCGAACCTAATTATTCGCTTTCATAGGGAGTCGAACTTGAAGTGTGAAAAGGCCTAATTCTATGTATACACACGTAAAGCCTCTATTATTATGAAATATCTAATCTCATACCATACACTATTTACTTAAAAATATACCCATGTATCCAAAAATATATTTTCCATATTTAAGAAATAATTTCCCTTATATAAGCTGACATAGAAGTGTAATCAAAATAAATTCTATATATAGTTTTATAGATGCTGCTACATCAATGGAGATCAAAGGGTTCAAATAATTTTGGTGGTCGCTCACTTAACAACTGGAGGTTCGAGTCAACAGGTCATAACATAGGTATACAAAATACAGATATATTTTCCATTCAGTATCACACCTTGAACATATTAATTTAATTAATTTATATAAACTCACTACTCATCTGACCGTGCAGGTGCACGGGTTGATGAGCTAGTGTATAATAACACAAGTTAAAACTTGCTGGGTTTTTTTTGTTCGAAATGCGATGATTTTCCTGATTCATGCAGGTGGCGGTATCTTTTGAAATCCCAGCGTCCCAGACAGACAATTCTTCACCCTTGGGAACATACTGGTGTCCACAAAAATTTCAGCGCCTCAAACACACCCCAAGTTCATCCAAACAAAATTCATTCAAATTTCACGGTAATTTGATGGGAGTCTCAGCGTGCCCTCCGTTATTCTGCACGTTATCTTCAGCAGAGTTCAAGGCTTCCAAAAAGCAACTCCCAGATTCACTATAAAAAAGAAGATTTTCCATTACATTAAAATATTATAATATGCATGGAGTACTAAATATAGATGAAATCAAAAACTAATTACATAGTTTTGTTGTACTCTGCCGAGTTGAACATGTTGAACCTAATTAATCAATTTTTAGACAATTTTTCACATATACAAACGAAATGCTACAGTGGTACAATGATTATGAAGAGACCCCAAACTCCCAAATTTAGTACTACTAAACAAGGCCAAGTCTTCTGAAAATCTCTTCTTAAAAAAAAAGAAAAAAAAGAGTCTTCTGAAAGTCTGGAGCTCTCAACTGCTCGTCTTCTTCCCTTCCTCCCTCCCCAGCAGCAGCACGGACCCACTTGCCATGGCGACACCGCCGCACCGACCGGGCGCCTCCGCGGCCTCCCTCGCCGACCACCTCGAGTCCGCGACCTTCGCGGCCCGTCCGCCCCCGCCGCTGCCCTCCGCCACCGCCATCCTCTCCGAGTGGTCGCGCCTCCGCGACCCCTCCTCTTCCCCCGCCGACGCCCTCGCCGCACTGCAGAACCTCCACTACTGCCGCCGCGCGCTCCGCCTCTCCTCCGCGCACGTCGCGCTCCTCCTCCCCCTCCTCCCGCTCCACCCGCGCCTCGTCGCCCCGCTGCTCGCCGCGTCCCCGCACCTCCTCCCCGCTTCCCTCCCGGACTCCCTCCCCATCTCCCCTCGGATCCTCCTCCTCGGCGCCAGCGCCAAGGATCTCCCCGGCAACGCGAGCCTCGGGAGCTCCACCGCTAAGAATCCCGGCAGTGGTGAGTCTACCAATGGCCATGACGATGATGATCCTGTTGTGGCTGTGAGCCACCTGCTTGAAGATGTGGAGCAGGGGAGCCAGAGCATCGATGAGCTTGATCACCTCGCACTTGCAGGGATTGGTTACGCGCTGGCATCAGCTGATGAGGTGCAATTTAGAAGGATTCTTGTGTCCTTGCTTAGGATTTGTGGGAGGATTGGGAACCTGGCTGTTGGTGTTCGGCTGCTTAAGCTGGTGGAATGGCTGGTGATGGGGTTGGTCGAGTCGAGGAAGATGCGGAAGGTGCAGGTGCTCTTTGAGATGATTTCGCCAGAGAAGTGCGAGGACAAGGACTTCGTGCTGTTTCCATTGGTGATGGCAGCCTGCGGTGGATTACGGGCATTGAGGGTTGCTTCGGCGAGATACCGGCTGGACTTTGATCCACGGTTGAAGGAGGCACCTGAGCGGACAGTTCGGTTTGCAGCTGAGAGGGCTGTTTTAGAAGGGAGGCCTGCCAATGATCAGCATATCCTTGTTCAGTGTGTCGCGTTGGGTTTAGCACGGTGTGGGCAGGTTGCGTTTCATGAGTCTATTTTACAGTGTGTCTGTACGGGATTACTGAAGGAACTCCTCCCACTTCCTGACATGCTCAGGATGTCAGTTGAAAGACCAGAAGGGAAATCAGCTGAGATTGTCAAGGCTCAGGTCAAGCAAAACCTGGATAGTGTCCTTTTCCAAGAGGCAGGACCGGTGACTGGGGTTCTTTGCAATCAGTATTCATATGCCAGTGACAAGGCTAAAAATTTTGTCGAAACTTGTGTTTGGGATTATGCACAGGGGATTTATTGTTCTCTTCGTGAAGCAGTGTTGGTACACAGGGGAAAACAGGATGGCTTGATTACGTCCATTGACAAGATTGGTGAGGCCTCATTTCTTATGGTTGTAGTCTTTGCAGCTGAGGTCACTAAACACAGGCTAAATGCTAAGTCCTCAGAAGGATTCCAAGCTGAGGTTGCTGCTAGAATCTTGGTGGCGTTCTCGTGTGTGGAGCATCTGAGGCACCTGCGTCTTCCTGAGTACACTGAGGCAGTTCGGCGTGCTGTAGTTGTTAATCAAGAGAATGCGGCAGCTATTGCTTTGTTCATTGAGTCAATGCCTTCATATGCTGAATTGACAAGTCAGCCAGGTTATTTCAGTTACACTTATCTTGCTGTTATGTTGTGATTACTAGGATGTGATAATGTTGTTATTTAGATTCGTGTTTGGTTTATTTTAGATTTACCAAGCTTGGCTGGAACAAGATATATTTGGCACAGAGATGAGGTTCAGACATCACGCATACTGTTTTACCTGTGGGTTGTGCCAACCTGTGTTGGCCTCATTCCAGCCAATATGATTCGGGATAAAGTGGCTTCAATCATGTTCTTGTATCCTTTTTTATATTCCATCATATTGTTCTGTCTTCTTGTTTTTCTTTTTACTTTTATCAAGATTTTCAGCATTGAAAAATGTGTTCCTTAGCACGAACAAGATACCTACAGCATTCAAATGAGAAAGTTACAAGTGCTTCACACTCTGTTATGGTATCTTTCCTGTCATCTGGCAATGACACTGATCAGGATGACCGAGCTGCTTTGAAAGAGCAACTTATCTTTTACTACATCAAGAGATCTTTGGAGGTAGTCCATCCAGCTTGTTTTTTTTCTATATTTGATTTCTGACTGGAAGATGACTTAATTTCTGACTTTCTTGATAGGCTTATCCTGGTGTAACCCCCTTTGATGGATTAGCGTCAGGAGTTGCAGCACTAGTCCGACACCTTCCTGCAGGGAGCCCTGCCATTCTTTTTTGTATCCATAGCCTTGTTGTCAAGGCTAAGGATCTTTGTGATACTGCAAAGGTTCAGGACAAATCCTTGTGGAGATCATGGGAAGAGAGCACAGGACCTTGTAAGAAAACATTGGATCTGCTCCTGAGACTAATCTTCCTGGTGGATATTCAGGTCAGATTATATGGTCATTTCCTTCCCCCTCATGGTTTGTAGAGCAATTGATTTCTGCAAGACTGATAGTAGCTCAATTGCTGCATTCAGGGTATAGTTTGTCAGTTTGCAGCATATCATTAGACATATAAACAATATTTCAGACCAAAGCAGCTAGGGAAACTTTAGAATATTTCTCATGTTCTTGCCGAATGTTTCAGACTAAATCTTGCTGAAACCAAGATGTTCTATATTTTGTAGTAACACGATTTTCTTGTCTTTGCAGTCATTCCCTTATCTCCTGAAGGAGCTGGCGGAATTTGTGACTCTGCTACCAAAGGAAGGCCAGGATGCGCTCCTTGATGACATGCACGCCCATGTCGCAGAGTCTGACGATGTCACTCGGAAGCCGGTGCTCGTGTCGTGGCTGCAGTCCCTCTCCTACATTAGTTCGCAGTCGAGCCGCAGCGAGTCTCGTAGCAAAGCCAGCACTGCATCTGTAGCAAGCGATGAGCTGACACTGAACAGAACTATGGCACGCCTGTGATATCATCTTCTTGTTTGTAGGTTTGCAGTACATAGTACTCTAAATCGGATGCGTGTTGCAAGTACATAATTGAGTAAATTTAGATGCGTATTGCAAGCTCCATTATCCTTCGTTTTGCCATGTTAAGATTGCAGTAGCCTTTGGGAAAACAACACGTTTCGTTTTGTCATGTTACAGATTGCAGTAGCCTTTGGGAAAACAACGCGTTATGTTTTGAAGATTGCAGTAGCCTTTGGGAAACCAACACGTTATGTTTTGAAGGACGCTGTGTGTTTGTGGGCTCTGGGTTCAGAGAACTGTTCCACGAAATCCATGTCGCAGTGATGATTCAACAAGACCTCGGTTCAACTGTTAATGACATCTGCAGTTGGTATTACTATTTTAAAAAAAAATGTGCGATACATATAAACTTTGAAGATGAGATCCTCATCAGAACCAAGCACAAATCACTTACTAGTAACGACATCCAACATATATTTCGCAGTTAAAGAACAAATTGTATTATCGACATTCTGTTCCAACTTCCAATAGGTCATGCACGGTGCGTTGTAAATACACGTGTCAATTCTTAGCATTACATTTGGTATTATCATTATATACTTAGACTCTTAGTTCTCATCTACCACCATAGATGAAAGTGGTCGCTGCTTAGCAGCCTATGTCATAAGACAACAATGCCATATCTGCCAAGGAAATGGCACTACATGTCTGGGCACAAGTTCTCGGCCAGTAAAACAGAACCCATCAACCAACTAACACGAAGTTCCCAAGGTCCTCAAGGGCAAATCAAGAAGCAAGCTCAGACATCTATCTAGCCATCTCTATGAACCTGACGTGTACGTATATCTTGTCTGAACCCCTTCCAGTAGCTCAATAAGTTTACCTGCAATGATGGAAGCAAGAAAAGCTTATTGCAACATGCTTTTATGGAACACAAATACATTGAAGGCGTGAAAGGCATACAAACCTGTAAGGAAACCAATCAATGGCACCGTATTCAGCACCTGTTCAGCCTTCTGGAGATGACGCCTGTCAGGACACAATAGAGGCGTGAGCATAAAAGATCCGATTTCAGTCAAGCAATGATAATGTTAGGGCAGGGTGTTCATTACTTGGTATAACTGGCAAAGAAAGGATCTCTCATCACATAAAGGGCCCACATCATCTTTCGCCTTTTTAACTGAGGGAATCGGACCAAGTAATAGCAGCAACAGTAAGCATATGGTAAAACAAAAGTGAACTAGTTAAGAGAGCTGAAATCAACTTGCCTCGTCCCTCTCAGCTGAGGAGAGCAGATGCACTTTGCCTCCTCTATGATTTAGATCAGTCGCGTGTGAATGGAAACCAAGACTCATCATTTCCACAGCTAGCGAAACTAACCATGGGGTCCATGATTTGATTCCAAACTTTCTGATCAGAAGTACATACACAAGTGGCCTGAATATGTGAACAACCTCCCCTAAAACAAATAAGCGCCCAGTACCCCCTTTAGCGGACCAAATACTTGACAAAGTTGGCTTCTCGACCACCGTCACTGCACAGCACAGAAGATTTAACTCGCTATAAGAAAGAAATATAATCCCAGAAATATCCAATTGAAGTGCCAAGAAAATTAAATAGATAGTGCCTGATTCAGTTTAAAATATATTACCAGTAGGCTCAGGAGTATGTTGGAGCTTCCTTATCCACATAGGATCAGACATCATCTTTGCATTCTCGCCAAACTTGTTCAAAGCAGCTACTGCTCTTCTCTCAAGACTCTTAGATACAAGTCCATTTTTTTCATCCAGACCATTGGTCACAGCTTTGTGGCCATTTTGGGGATGTCCATCCATCGGATAGATAACTGGAACTCCATTACCATTTACTCCATAATTATCTTCAAGAATGGTCACCTCTTCTTCATTGGCCACCTCTCCTCCTTGTAAGAGCATCTTGTATCCACTCTCCCGAAAAGCGGCTAACCTGACACCTGCTCTGAAATATTGCACAATTCTTATAATTGGTCTGAACAAATCCAGTACATATGCAACTAACAAAACAACAAATAAGTAAACTGTCTTACTTCACTGCTTCCGTAACAGCAAGGAAGCTCCACTTGCGATCATCACCGACAAAGTGTTGCGCAGCAACCTCAACAACCGCCTCAACATCCTTTAGTACAGAGACAACAAGACCCCATGGGATGGTTTGCTCCTTGGAGGCAAATGAGTGATTTTCGGTGGGTGCATCAATTATGTGCTGATTGACAGAACTCACAATACCCAGTAGTGCATATACTATTCAGACAATGAAGCGCATGTTAGTGTGAAGAAATGAAGCGTATATCATTCGAAACTCTTAATCAGAAGAGCAAAAGGTGCCCTAAAAACGTTGCCATATCAGTATGCATATGTTTACAAACTGAACAGATGTTGAATTATTTCATAGGGGATTGAGTTTTCTAGACAAGATTATAGTAAAAATCAAGAGCCAAAGGTCCATGATGTCTTATCTCAGGTTAGTAACAAAATAGTGGCGCAAATATTCTGCATTCCTATAATTTAGTTATTTATAGAAGAGAATTTGATTCCCTGAGACATACAATACTATGAAGCAAAGCATGTTCAATGCAGAATATCTTTCAGACAGGTCAGTGAGGAAACTTTCTATGGTCTCTTACATTGAATAGCTCAAAATGAGCATATGACATTATTGTTTTTTAGCTAACAATGGTCAATGGAAGATGCCAGGGTAAAAAGGTGAGCAGGCATTCTGAAATAAGCTTAATCACTCTAGTACTAAAGCCAACAAATGCAGTTCCATATGATTTCCATAAAAATAAAGTGCCTGATTATAAGAAAATTTTTTGTTTCCTTTATGAAATAACTAAAACAGCGACCATGGTAGCACACTGACTTCTGGTACCTAGGTGATTTTATTAGCAATTTGCAATGTGAAAAGATGAATTGGATTTTAGTGGTAGTGAATATTTTTCCACAACAATATTGGTCGCATATTGGACTGAAGCACAAAAGATCATGTATTCCTCCATGCATGCAGAGATTGTCAGACATGAGGTCTTAAACCTAGGAGAGCATTCACAGTAACACCCAAACACAAAACATGACCAAATAGGAAACACAGTTGCCAAATTTTGTGCCGCCACATGCTCCCACTTGTCATCTATACTATATTACATCACTTCATAATAACGATGAAAAATTAAGGGCCTTGGACACATGAATCACATGCAACATGACTTAAGGGGTAGAGCAGGACACGTCAATTCCACCCACCCAAAATTTGACATTTGGCCATCCATATACCTTAAAGGTCACTAGATATACAGTCTATACCTCTTAAATCATAATTATTCCAGTACTTTCTACCTCTAGCAGTTCACAGAATGTTTGTGGCAAGGAACAGCTCCTATTTTCCATCTCACTAACAGTTTGCAAAGTTCGACACTTCAAGCATCAAGGCTTGCATTTGCAGATATAGAAAATTGGTATGGCTCAAAATCCAAATCAATGAGACGGTAAACATATATATGCCCAGTGATAGATTCAGATAACAAAAACAACACAGTTCAACTTAATGTTACTCCAGCTGAAGGAAGGATCACTGACAGCACCTGCTTCTGGCGCGATCTCTGAGTTGGCAAAGCGCTCAGGTAGTATCCACGTGAGCCCCTGGAAAGAGTTGAATGAAGCATAAGCAAAGTGGTGGCAACTCATAAGCTTCAAACTAAGATGCCATGGTGAGAAATTCTGACAAAAGTTTTGCAGTCCCAACTATGGTGCAATCCCAACCATGAATACCCCAGGCAAAATTCGCGAATACATCGTGGTATTATGACGACTCTCGTCTGCGCCTAGGAAGGGGAGATGGAATTTCCCAAGCACCAGCCGAAGCACACGACCCCAATACGAAGCGCAGCACCCCTAATCGACGCGGGTTAAGCTCACGGGGCCAGCGGAGGAACCGCGGCAAGTCGGGTTTCTAGGCGCCCAAACCCAACGAAAGCAAAGCGGGCAGCAGGGATCAGGGGGCGGGGGTATTACGTTGGCGAGTGACTCGAGGGAGCGGACGAGGTCCCGGTTCCTGCGCACCCAGAGCTTGTACGCCTCCATGGCGGCAGCGACGGCGACGGCGACGGCGATTCAGCCCCCCACGGCGCCCTCCCCCGCTCGGCTCCTCCCTCCCTCGTATCCTCGAGCAGGAACTGAGGGAGCGAGATCGGCAGCTAGCAGAGCGCGAGGTGGAGGCTGCGATCGGAGGCGGCGGGTTAAATCGCGGCGGAGGCGGAGGTGGGGGCGGCGTCAACAAGCGCTGCTTTGCTACGGGTCGGTCGGGATGGGGAGGATTGGTGATCGCGGCGTCAGCCTAGCACTCGTTGGACTGACTGGTGGGCCCGCCCGCTCAGCGGTTTGGGTTTCATTTCAACGAGCTCCGTTTTCTCTTGATTTTTTTGAAAAAATACACAAGATAAACGTTTGTGTAACTGTACGCGTACTAACCACCCATATAAACGCATGTATGTACAAATCTATCTCTACGAGTATCTCTGGTTGACTAGATTAGCTTATAGGATTGGTGATAAAGTCAGCAGCACGTATGACTCCATGTCAATACTCAATAGATACGCCGTGCCACCTGCTAACTAATGAATGATTACTAACTAAAAATTCAGGCACCTACATTGAGAAACCCGTACCAACCTAACCAAATGAGCTTGTGACTATCTGTAATTTGATTTAAGTCACATAAAAAGAATGATCTCCTGGTATTTGGCTGTCTTCCACCTAACAATATAGATAGATATCTCACAAGTCACAAACAAGTTCTTGCCACGAGCTGGCGATGTTGCCTCTGCACTCTCTGGCTCTCCGCTGCATCCTGATTCCTGCATGGCCAACACCGCAGTTACTGGCGATGCTGTCAATCGTTTTCTGCCGGTTGATCCGTAGAGACGTCATGTTCTTGTTCCCATGCGTGGAATCGTACTACTCCCTCCGTCCAGTATTCGTAGGGTTTAAATTTTTTGTCAAAATATAAGCATTTCTACAGATAAAAAAAATCAAATGGGTTGGTAGGATAAGTGAGAGTTGGTGGATAGTGTAAAATAAGAGGTATAGATGTCTTTTAACAGTTCTGTTGTTTCTTAAGTTTGAATGCTTGGAATGCTAATATTATGGGACGGAGGGAGTACCACACTACTGTCCATTCCACATCGCAATCAGATGTGATCGTGCCTTTCAGTTAGAAAATGACGGCACGTGATAACTGATCAGTGATCTGAAGAGATACAGTATATCAACGGCACAGTAGATTCCACTGATGACGACAGCGATGCTTACCAAGAACCAAACACCATCGCATCAGTTAACAAACTGTGACACAAGATAGCCCAGGTATAGCACCAGCTGAAACAGAAGTGGTGATCCAGCATCAAGGGTCAACAGGCAAAGGAAAATTCCACAGCGCCCGTCACAGAACCGAGCAAAATTGCGATATAGGGCTCTCCCATGGCACAAGGATCTCTCAATTTGGGTGGGACTTACATTGAGGGACACTTTGATAGTGGGATAAATAACCTTCTAATCCCATTTTCTCTACACAACCATAAGTCAAAAGGGGCACACCATCTTAGATCAATGCAGCAGCCAAAAAGGAGGGCTCGACAGCCGAGCAATGCAAATCTTAATGTACAGAGGGGCGGGAGCGGGCATCACTGATCTGCTATGCTACTTCGAGGTCCTTGAAGTACTCATGCTCGAGGGCGGCCCGGGCGGTGATTCTCTTGCTTGGGTCTAGGCATAGCATTTTCTGCATCACCGAAGGGAGAAGTCAGCAACTTGAATGTACACCCTAAATGGTAATCATAAAATCTAGCACAAGGAAATGAAGGGCTAGCATAAGAAAATAGTGTTACCAAGGCCATATAATCTAGTCTCATTTATGTGTTCTGTAATTTCTTAAGCACATGTTATGTAATGTTTGGTATATTGCAACTCAGCATACTATACAGTGTATTACAGGACATACAAAAAGGGAATTAACAAATGGTATGTAATGTTTGGTGTACTAGTGGTGGTAGCACACAAAGCAATGCAGTTTCCAGATTCTAGTTCTAGTGGCCGCCATTGTAATGCAAATAGGCTGCAACTGTCCTTATAATTGACAAATTGCAATATCTCATCAAAAAGGACCCCTATGACTTTAGATGCAGCTAGCTAAATGAGTCTAAACTGACATTAGAAGTAAAATGCCTACATTGTGAGCTTGCAGTCACGCAAGCGCTTACAAGATGGCTAATATGTAGTACTAGGTATAAGAGGGAATTTGTGCTCAGATTACAGTGAACATGTGGGAACAATAGCCTTAGAATGCAGCTAGCCTACTATGCAATAATTGCAGCTTCAGAATGCAAACAACAAGATTTCAAGTGCATAGAAACATGACCACAGAAAAGCGGTAGACTTATTTTTAGCTAGGTTGCCATTTCCCTCTCCACCCAGTCTATGGAACCTTGAGCTATTCTAATGCAATCAAACTTTTTGGCCTGCGAATAAACCCCACAAGGTTGGCCATGCCATCTATTCACTAAACAAAACTGATGGCACGGGCAAAAAGCAGAAAATCAAGTGGACTAAGGAAAGGCGGTGTCACTAGGGGAAGTGGAGAACATTAAACATGTTTAGAATTATGGAATTCAAAGAATTGATGAGTCTGACTTACAGATAGAAGATCAATTCCCCCAGGTTCAAGTGTTGGGACCACTGTTTCAAAATCCTACAGCATGACCTCATGTTAGAGCCGAAAGTGCCAATCACTGTGATGTTTAGCTATCTTCATACACAAACCAAAAGGACATCCCAAACTTATCTATTACAGAGCAGAACAAGGTAAGAGTTTCCATACCCGCCCACAATCCTACTGTTTGCAATAATAAAAAAGAACTCGTTTATGATTTACCACGGATGGCCACTTTGGGAAAGTTGATTTGTAGTCGGGTAATGAAGCAACACCTGGCCAAGTTTCGTCGTTTGGAGTGCCCAAAATTCTGCAGTGACAGAAGAGAATGTACACCCCAGGTAAGGTATGTCTTCCAAATGCGCAACAAACTAAAGGAAGCTTGAACAAGACTTGTAAATGAGACCTGAAAATCTTAAACAGCTCATCAATCTCAGAATCCCCAGTTGATGTGTGGTCCTGTCTCTTATACACATCTAGATGTGTATAAGAGACAGGACCACACATCAACTGGGGATTCTGAGATTGATGAGCTGTTTAAGATTTTCAGGTCTCATTTACAAGTCTTGTTCAAGCTTCCTTTAGTTTGTTGCGCATTTGGAAGACATACCTTACCTGGGGTGTACATTCTCTTCTGTCTGTCTCTTATACACATCTAGATGTGTATAAGAGACAGGACCACACATCAACTGGGGATTCTGAGATTGATGAGCTGTTTAAGATTTTCAGGTCTCATTTACAAGTCTTGTTCAAGCTTCCTTTAGTTTGTTGCGCATTTGGAAGACATACCTTACCTGGGGTGTACATTCTCTTCTGTCTGTCTCTTATACACATCTAGATGTGTATAAGAGACAGGACCACACATCAACTGGGGATTCTGAGATTGATGAGCTGTTTAAGATTTTCAGGTCTCATTTACAAGTCTTGTTCAAGCTTCCTTTAGTTTGTTGCGCATTTGGAAGACATACCTTACCTGGGGTGTACATTCTCTTCTGTCTGTCTCTTATACACATCTAGATGTGTATAAGAGACAGGACCACACATCAACTGGGGATTCTGAGATTGATGAGCTGTTTAAGATTTTCAGGTCTCATTTACAAGTCTTGTTCAAGCTTCCTTTAGTTTGTTGCGCATTTGGAAGACATACCTTACCTGGGGTGTACATTCTCTTCTGTCTGTCTCTTATACACATCTAGATGTGTATAAGAGACAGGACCACACATCAACTGGGGATTCTGAGATTGATGAGCTGTTTAAGATTTTCAGGTCTCATTTACAAGTCTTGTTCAAGCTTCCTTTAGTTTGTTGCGCATTTGGAAGACATACCTTACCTGGGGTGTACATTCTCTTCTGTCTGTCTCTTATACACATCTAGATGTGTATAAGAGACAGGACCACACATCAACTGGGGATTCTGAGATTGATGAGCTGTTTAAGATTTTCAGGTCTCATTTACAAGTCTTGTTCAAGCTTCCTTTAGTTTGTTGCGCATTTGGAAGACATACCTTACCTGGGGTGTACATTCTCTTCTGTCTGTCTCTTATACACATCTAGATGTGTATAAGAGACAGGACCACACATCAACTGGGGTAGAATAATGCCTTGCACCAAGAAGAATTTCAGGTGCTCTGTACCAAAGTGTCACCACCTAATAAAAAGTTTGGTTCTAGTTAAATGAAAACAAGCTCAAAAGGAAAGGAGCACGTGCGGAACATCATGGTAACAGTTCATCCGTATACATGCCAGCCCCAATGATGTTTGCCTCAAGTCAAAGAGGATTTTAATAAAAATTAGTAAATTACGCAATAAAGCTGTCATCCCTTGAAAAGAACTGCACTATCACCAAGCAGATGACAAATAAGTTGTTCTAGAACTTTCCTGCTTAACAGCCTTCAGATTTTAGAGTAAAAGACTATTTCAGATATGTGTATGCATGAGCATGTATTCCTTTTCTATTTCCGAACAGCAAAACACACGCAAATGGTGTTACTGGCAGTTACAAAATTGTCCATTGCAAGTCAGACAACAGTGCTAGTAAACCATGAAGAAATGTGTATATGTATGTGTCCTAATGAGCTGATGACAAATTGCTGTACAACAAAGGGGAAAAGGGTAGCATTTTGTCGCATTCGTCCAAAATAACTGCATTCCTTTGCATAGAGGCAAACATTGCATGGCAACTTTCCATCAACAGCTGCTTGATTCATGCAGACACCTCAAATCAGCAAGCAACGCACAACATGTTGACAGCCAAGCCGTAACTCGTACCTCATGAGTAAAAGTCCGAACAGGAATACCGAACGCCCTCGCCAATCCAAAGTCAGCCAGCTTCAGTACGTTGGTGCGGCGATCTATCAGTAGGTTCTGCGGCTTCAGGTCGCGGTGGAGCA
Organism: Echinochloa crus-galli; assembly: GCA_900205405.1. NCBI lineage: Eukaryota > Viridiplantae > Streptophyta > Magnoliopsida > Poales > Poaceae > Echinochloa > Echinochloa crus-galli. Next base: position 642,225 of record OAMR01000551.1, read on the forward strand.
CGCGGTGCGCGTGGCAGTAGGCAATGCCACGAAGAATCTGGTAGAGGAAGGACTGCAGGCACAGAGAGAGCATACATAGCCCAGCATTACCAACCATTTCATATCCCGCAATTTATCACTCACAGCCTCTTCAACGGACGGAGGAGCTGCTGTTGTCTGGCTGGTGGGAGTAACTCACTACACTAGTAGCACGTCCGTTGGATTGAAAGCAAAGCAAAATGGAGAATAAATGAAATGAGGGACTAAGACTGAGAGTATTTGCAGGGGAAATGTGACCTTGACGACGCGGTGGTTCTTCAAGTCGGGGGAGGAGTCCATGAACTTCTTGAGGTCGAGGTCGAGGTACTCGAAGACGAGGTATATGGACTTGTTGCAGTGCACGACGTCCTGCAGCCTGCACACACGCGGATCAGCAGCTGGCAGCTGCGGCCGCGGGATCGGACATCGGAGGAGCGGAATCGACTAGACAAGGAGGAGCTGACGGGGGGTACCCGACGATGTTGCGGTGGTGCATCTCCTTGAGGAGGGAGATCTCGCGGATGGCGGTGGAGGGGACGCCCTCGTCCTCCTGCTCGAGGCGGATCTTCTTGAGCGCGATCGTGCCGTTGGTGCGGCGGTCCTTGCCCCTGTACACCACCCCGTACGTGCCCTCCCCGATCTTCTCCTCCTTCTCGTACTGCGACCACGCACCACCACCATTCCGCCCGCATCATTCAACCAACCAAACTCCCCGCAACCGCAATCGCTACCGCTCCCCGGTGGAGGAACCGAGGAGGTGGAAATAGAGCGATCGGATACGGGCGCTCACCTGGTCCATGGCGCGGGGCGGCGATCCGCGGAGGTCGGATCGGGCGGCGGCGGCGGGGGGAGGAGGAGGAAGGGGGGAGGAGTGGTGTGGTGGGAGGTGGATGGGGGTGTGTGTGTGGACTTGAGTTGAGACGGACGAGACGGGGTTGGCTTGGCTGGCCTTTGTGTGCGGTCGCTGTCACGAAATCATATGGCTCGCGCGGGTATCATCATCCATATGCGCATCACCAAAATGCCGTGCCGCGAAATTATTTAGCACACGGGGGAACGCCTGCCAGGTCAGCTGTGGGGCCGGTGTCATGGACCGCGCGTGCACCACCACATGTGTGTACCTTGCCTCTGCCGTTATTACTTTCATCCACCATCCAATTGCATATTTCCAACTTCTTACCACTAATAGTGTAGGTGCTTAGTCGACGAGAAAATACTTATAGGTATGTTAGCATCAGAAATGTATAGTCACATGAGGATATTGGGATACTTAATCGAAAAAAATCTTCGTTCTTTAATATATATTATCTAGAACAAACTGTTAGTTTAAAAATAAATGAACTTACTTGTCAGGATAAACATATGAGAACGGAGGAAATACTGTCTATTTATCTTATCATACTCATTTCAAGTGTTAGAAATACACTCAGTATGTTGAGACGTTTAGCCGAAGAGAAAATGTACTGGTATGTTGGTAGTTTTTCTCTGCAGTGTTGAAACTACATAATAAAATCTTTGTAAACCATGCAAACCTCTCGAGCTAGTTTGCCGGCTACCATATCTAATCTTTAGTAGCAAGGCTTCACATAGGGTTGTGTTTTTATTATACTCATAAGTTCTCATCTCTATGCATATACTTAAAATATTTTTTGTAACAAAAGGATGCACACATGGATATATTAAATTAAAAAAAAGAATAAAAAGAAAATTGTACCCCACACATCATGACTATGATCATCGCTGATCTGGTACACCAGGTGCACCCCAAAGTCGTCATCCTCCATCAGCGCTCCCTCCACCCCTCCCCATCTAATTGCCGCCCGCTTGGTTTCATTTCGCGCTTAGCGCGGGAAGCGACCTCATCAACCTGCTAACCCCGAAAAAACGATCGCTGGGCCCACGCCCACCCTCTCCACCCGGTTCCGCCCTCCCTCCTCCGTACGGGCGGTGCACGTAAGCCGCGACGCCACGCGCGGCACGTCACCCGCAGGGTCCACCTGGGCCACGCGTTGCCTTCCCTTCTTCCCCACCCGGGCCAACCGGGGGGTGCCGGTCGGGTTTGACCCGGTCCCACCCGTCACACACACATACCCCCACCGGGCAACGGGGAATTCGGACCCCTCGCGCGCCGACTCGGCGGGTCAGCCTCGTCTCGGTCGGTCGCCGACCGGCGCGTCACGCCGGTGGGGCTCGCCGGCCGGAGCGAGTCAAACGTGTAGCGCGCGTGATGACAAGGGATAGTTGTGTACGCCTGCCTACTGCCTAGTGTGGGTGAGTCTGACACGATAACATGTGTGGGGACCGACCCAAGTGCCACGTTGTTAGTGGTGACGGATTAACGATGGGTTGTTGTCTGATGTTTGGAATGCTACTGGATCGTGGATAGAGACTCTGCACCGATCTTAGGTTAGGCTAAGCTAAGAGCAACTCCAACAGCTTTTCTATGTTCTACTCTCTATATTTTCATTTAAAGAGTCATTTAGCTAAGATTCACTCTTTAAAAGTGTGAGTAAACCAACAACCTATCTAAAATAGACTCTCTATATTCTAAATAGAGGTGGCCCCACATATCAACCTTATCTTCTCCCTCACACGCCACGGGTCGGAATCCACCGGCTCTGCCCTCCGCCTCCGGCTCCCGCCTGCATCTACCTCCGCCGCCGGCGAGGAGCGGCAACAACGCGCTGTGGCGACCTCGCCCCGCTGCCCACTCCCGCGCCGCCGCCGCTGAGCTTCCCCCACCGCCTGCCTCTACCTCCGTCGCCGGCGAGGAGCGGCGGCCGCGCGCTATGGCGACCTCGCCCCGCCGCCGCCGGCTCCGATGCCGCCGAGCTTCCCCCGCCGCGAAGCTCCGGCGCCGGCGGTGGGTCCGAACCACGTCTACCCCGCCGCCAAGCCCAACCCGCCCTGTCCTCACCTCCACCGCCGGGATCAAGACGCGCCGCCGCCGCCGGCTGCTGCGCCCCGCCGAGGCTGCGCCCGCCGTCCATGGCCGCCGTCCGTGTCACCGCGAGCCCCTCGCTGGCCGCCCGCCGAGCCGCGCGCGCGAAGGGAGCACTACCAGAAAAATGTTAATATAAGGGAGATGACGATTCTGTTGGAACGGAATTTGTCGGTTTTTTCATTTTTTTTACCGAGTCCGAGAGGTTTACCGAGACTTTTGGAGTTGCTCTAAGAGCTACTACTAACTACTCTGCGTATTTTTAGTCCGAATCTTTTGGGCCGGGCACGACGAAAACACCTCGGATTCACGTGTGTGCAAACTTAGGATTATATTGGTTCGAGCTCAGACCTGATTTATCGTCAATTCGAACTAAACAAGAATGTGTTTAGTTTTAAAAAGAGAAAGTTTGATGAAACATCGGGCACTGTAGCGTGCTGTAGCATTTTTCGTTTATTTGTAATAAACATTGTCCTACCATGACTTAACTATGTTCAAAAGATCCGTCTCGTCGTAATTATTTTTTTATTTACCTATATTTAATACTCCAGGTACGAGAAGAGAGATTTGATGTGATAAATAAATAATAAAGTTTGGAGAGAGAATTTTTGAGAAAGTTTGGAAAATGAAAAAGCTTGGGCATTCGTCTCAAGCTCCTCCCGCAAAGTTTTGCCAGTCGGGAAAAAAAACTCTAAAGGCTGCAAATTGTTTAATTTTTTTTACAAAAAAATATGTTTGGTCCAAGCTGGTAACAAGCCCGGCCCGGCCCGACCGGCCCATCACTACAACCCAATTAATCGGTTTATTATATCGTTGATTTTTTGAAAAAAAAAGATCGGGAAAGAAAGAAAGTAAAACCCCTTTGGAAATGGTGGCGCTCAGGGTCCACCTGGCCACCGTCGCGGACGCCGCCCCAGGCGCCGACGACTACCACTCCACCATCCGCTCCCTCAACTCCCGCGGCCGCCACGTCCCTCGGAAATCCCTCGGCCAGGTCCTTCCGCCCACCCATTTGTTCACTATCCCTAAGCGCTATAATCTCGTCGCGTACCGACTTGGCTCCCGCGCTCTTCCCCCCGCAGAACTACATGCTGAACTCCAAGGTGAACGATGAGCTGGTGGCGGCGGCGGGGGTGGAGGAGGGGGACGTCGTGCTCGAGATCGGACCGGGCACCGGATCGCTCACCGCCGCGCTGCTCGAGGCCGGCGCTACCGTCTTCGCCGTCGAGAAGGTCAGTTACGTTGCTTGACTTGACTGTGCTGGCTGCTGCGGCTGAGAGCTCATGAAACGAAATCGTGTGAAATGATTCGACGTGTTTGGGGTGAAGGATGGGGGTCATTTTATTATGAGTAGTTTTTCCTTTACCATTGGGACTTCTAACTGAGATCATGCTCCTCTCCTAACCGATTTTAACTGAGATCATGATGTGCCTATAGGATGGCCTTTCAGTTACTTGTGAAAGATTGGAAGAACTTACCTGTCTAACATAAGTGTTTTGGTTCCTTTAAACACCTCTGGATTATTCACAGTTTAGGATGGCGTTATAAGTTGAAGCTAAACTTGAGCTGTATGGGTCCAAATAGATGGGGACCCCTTGAAATTACAGACTGTTTTGGCCTTTCCAGGATGGAGAAAACAGTTGCAATTTTCTTTTCATTTTGGGAGTTTTAACAGTTGGAATATAGAATTATTTGTATTAAGGATCCATAATCTGCAGCATCGTCTTGTTCTATTTTTTCTTTTGTAACAGGATAAACATATGGCTACCCTCGTGAAAGATAGGTTTGGATCTACAGAAAGATTGAAGGTAGCATCTAGTTCTTCATTTGACATGTACTAAACAACTTACTATTTCTATCTGTCATCATATGTCGCAGAGGAATAATTTCACCATTTGAAAAAAATTAGGGAACCAGATGTTAAAAATGTATCAACAACACGCTTTTGCCTTTAGTCAAACTTACAATTACCTTAAACATGATCTCCGTTGGAGTACAAATCTGGTGCAGGTCATCGAAGAAGACATTACAAAATTTCACATTCGCTCCCATTTTCTTCCTTTCATGAAGGAGAAATACCATGCCATCAACAAACATGCAAAGGTGAGCTTAATGCCCAACTGCAGAAATTTAAATGGACCTCTACATCCATTGGACATAATGAAGCTTGTTTCTGCGATCATGTTCCACTTTCTACGTTTTTGTGATCATGTTCCACTTTCTACTTTGCAGGTAGTTTCAAACTTGCCATTCAATGTCAGCACCGAAGTTGTCAAACTTCTTCTCCCAATGGGGGATGTTTTCTCTGTTGTGGTGCTTATGCTTCAGGTTTGAGCCAACTCTTGTTTTCAGTTTTCACTTCCAATGGATAATATTGTGAACAGTTAATTGTGAACCAATGATGGTCCCGACTTGTCATGTGGGGATTGCATTATGTGCGGCGCAAGAAGAAGGCCAACGCCCAAGATGGAAGAAACGACGCCCAAGAAGAAAGGAGTGCTGATCAAGTTTAGTTAGTTAGGAAAGTTAGATATGTTTGGTATTTTTGAATCGTGATTAGTTTGGATTGTGCCTGGGCCGGCAGTATATAAGTCGGACCCGTGATTAGCTTGAACTGGAGGTTTTGAGATTGTATCCATTGCCTCCTTGGTCCTGCCTCCGTGGGGCGTCGTCGAGCTACATCATTGCTCCGCCGCGCCGCCGAGGTCCAGGGCCAAGGCCGGCTACCTCTTTTGAATACAATCTTCGTCGTGTTCCTTCCACAAACGTTCCCCCAAATCCTGCCCGTGACACGACTTCAAAAGATATGGAACTTCCGATAGTCATTTGTTTCTGTGTGAGCTCGATTTTAGAAACACTACTCATTTTTTTGACAGAAAAACATTACTCATTTTTGTTATATCTACTTACAAATGGAACCATATTAGTCAACCTCCTCTCTCAGTTTGAGTGAACTTTTTTTAAATATTTTTGGTTACTCGTCGTACTTCACTTTTCATATTCTTGTTTTCAGGATGAAACAGCAATGCGCCTTGCAGATGCTTCAATACAAACTCCTGAGTACCGACCTATCAGCGTGTTTGTGAATTTCTACTCAGGTAGGCTTTTGTGTGAAACACTTTGAGGGACTTAGATTACTGTTGACCAACTTGTTTGTAAACAATGCTCATAGGATTCATCCAAACTTTACAGTATCTTTATTGTCTTATTATCTTTTTTTTTCATAAATAGTCCGGCCTCTGGGTATTCCTTCTTAGTTCCGAGAGAGAATAAAGAAAGCACTTAGTGAAAAGTATGAGGGATGGAAGAGGGCAAAAAAGGGGGGGGGGAATACAAACTTAGAGCTTAAGGTTTGTCTAAATTATGCTGTAAATTTTTCTTCTATGTTGCTCATGGAACAATGGAGGTCACTTAGAAAAAAAATAATGGAGATACCTCTTCCAGAACTGCTAGTTCATGCCCTAAATTTCACAGCTCTGTTGTAAAATTCTGCCAGTTACTCTGATCTGAGCAGCAGCTGGTAACAAGATTCCTAGAAAATATGCAATATTACTCTGTTCTACCTTGAATAGTTCCAGTGCACTTTAATCGGTATTCTAATTCTGTTTGGTACTTCGTCACTACAGCTAAGCATATAATTGTTTGTTAGAAATTCCACATGTAGATGCGCATTCATGTTGCTTATTTTAATGGGGAGGGCTCAATATCTAGCATTCTGCATCAATCAAATCCTTTTGAAATTAGAGAAAAGGCACCTTAACAATTTTTGTGTAGCTATTCGTCCACGTCCTTCAATATCATGGAATCACGTGAAATTTTGGCCAAGTTTGACTGTTTAGTTAGTATGCCTAGTCAGTTCATGGATCATATTCAACAGCTTGCATCTACTGACGGGCAGATACTTTGTTTTCTTCTTTTCAGAACCTGAATACAAGTTCAGAGTTGACAGAGAGAATTTTTTCCCTCAACCAAAGGTAACCCATTCTTTACATGTGTGACTTAGTTTGGGGAATAATGTTATGCATTTCATATTTGTTTGGGTTCCATGAACCTTATTACAAGTTATCCTATTCTTAACCAATTTCATTTGCAGGTTGACGGTGCTGTTATCAGCTTTAAACTAAAGAACGCTGAGGAGTATCCTCCAGTTGGTTCCCCCAAAAGCTTTTTTTCAATGGTGAGTGAGCCATGGGGCCATGATGCACAGAAACTAGTCCCGCATGGGAATTGCTTTTTGTGGTTGAAATTAATCCCCACAAGTTTGGAAGTGCCATTAAGATTTGCTCTTATTCTTGACTTTCAGGTGAATTCCGCTTTCAATGGGAAGCGCAAGATGCTTAGGAAGTCTCTTCAGCACCTACGCTCTTCTTCTGAGATCGAGACCGCTCTGCCCAACATTGGCCTTCCAGTTACAGTAAGCTCTCTCTCTCCCTTCCTCTGTATCCTTTCCTCCCAATCTCTCTGTGTGCATGTATTCACTTCTCAACTGTTGGCAGGCTAGACCTTCTGACCTGACATTGGATGATTTCGTGAGCTTGCACAATCATCTGGTGGAAGTATGAATATGCAGTATCTTCAAATGGCAGGTAATTGTTTGCTGGCATGACGATGAAGTGATCGGGGCCTGACTGCCCAAGAGTTGCTCTGCAGGTAAACCATGACCCTTGAGGCTAGAAGTAAATTGTCTAAACGGACAGGATCACGCAACTTCACTTGAGTTCAGATTTTTCTGATCCTGGCATTTGAACTTCTGCTAACCATCAATAACCAGCTGGTTTTTCTTCATGGATTACAGGTGCCTTTAGCTGAGCTGCCACAATATTAGTTTTATCTACTGGCATGCCGTTAGCAGTTCTCCTGCACGGATGATGATTGTTCGAACTTAAAAGCAATAGTTTTCCATGCTGTGGAAATTGGACAATCGTGCAGAAAAGCCGGTGCAATATGTTATTTACAGTTCACTTGACCTATCCACTATCGTGTATCTACTACCCTGGTTCACCTGTTCGCAAATAGAGGAGGCAACGTAAAGGCCAATGGTGCATGCCGGAGTAACGTGAAGGAAGAGCATTTTTGGAGCAAAGAGGCTTTGCGCCAGTTCATAGTATGTGCTGATAGATAGAGGTGCTGAGCCTAGATGTCAATCATACTAAGTTGTACTTAATGGACACTTTTGTTCTCTCTTTTGGTACGGACGTGTTGAAATACTCAGAGAGTACTTACGTACCTTTCATGGTACAATCACGGTCATTGTATTTGGACAAACGTACCGATATAACCAACAAAAAGTTTATGGTGATCATGCTTAGGCAAAAAGAAAAGTTTCCATGAGGTTCAGTCCAACTATTCTACTTACCAAATTCCTATGGATTCATATGTATCCCATCATAATCCATAATGGTCATGTATAGATATCTAAGGCCCTGTTTAGTTTCAAAAAGACAACTCCCAAATTCACTATGCAAAAAGAAGATTCTCCATCACATCAAAATGTCATAACATGTATGGAGTACTAAATATAGATGAAAATCAAAAACTAATTGTACAGTTTTGTTGTACTCTACGAGACGAATATTTGAACCTAATTAATTAATTTTTAGACAATTTTTCGCACGTACAAACGAAATGCTACAGTGGCGCAATGATTACGATGTGACATTATACTCCCAAATTCACCCACCCAATTTCAACATCTAAACACGGCCTAAATGAAATTTTGAGGACTATAATTATATGGCATTCCATCGTGTTTGACAATAATCAGAAATTTGATGGTAATCTAATAGTGCCATTAAGACGGGATCTTAGGTGTTTTAATTAAAAACTAATAATGCTATTTTTACTTAATAATAGTATGAACGAATAACTAGAGAATCACTATCAGTGTTTACTGTTTAGTCCTTTTTCAAAAAAAAAATATCAGTGTTCAGCGTTCGAGGGGAACAATTATTAAGCGACATTGAGTCGCTGACAGATGGCCCCGCCAACAATGGCAAAATGGTAAAAAGAACCAAACTCTGGCCCAAAGTTCACACCTGAGAGAAATCACGAAATAAATATCAGGAATACTCCTGTTGGGTCTCCCCTCCAGCCCTAAATCCCCTTCGTCCCTGTTCCCCTTCCACGGCGGCGTCAGCGGCGGCGGCGGTGGCGGCGAGGGGAGGCGAGTCACCAGCCAATCAGCCCTCTTCGTGGTAAGCAACCCTACCCTAGCTGCTCGCCTGCTTGTACTCCTTGGTTCGCGTGATTTCTTCGATTTGCTACGAACCCTCGAATCTGAATCTGCCTAGGCACGCCCTGAACCTGACCAGTCTGTTGCGGATTTGCTTGCAAACTGAGCTAGATCTGTAGAGCAGGGAGGCGACCCCTGCTTGTGGATTCATCTACGCGGTCTGAAATTTGAATTTCAGCTGCTTATTATGCATGGTTGCTGTCAGGTTTAATGGCTGATTTGGTGCCTGACACGAGCACCCACCAGCTATGCCTTCCCCTTCTCTTCCCTTCCTGCTGTGCGAAACAGAGCACTAGTATAAGCTACCCGTATTCAGATCCCACCCAGTTACAATATATTACCCAGTAGGCAGTAGCTTCGCTTTTTGTTTCAAAAGTTATTTAGTGAAAATGTTTACACTCATGCTCTTTGCTTGGTCCTCCTGTGATTGTAGAAAGGGGAGATCCGACTGTATCAATAGAGCTACGTGTCTCTCTGGATTTGATTTTGTGCATCCCCTAGCCCCTTTGTGTTCTCTTGGTGCTTGCTTTGGCAGTCAGTATACGAAGGCTGAATGTCTTGGTCTGGTACTCTGTTAAATTGACCTTGCAGCTGCTTTTTTGTTTGTAGACTAGCTTATAGTGGTCATGAAGTAATTTGGCTATGTCTTTTTAGAAGAGGCAGGGGATCTTTCAGTATTCATTGTTTTAGTTTCACTTTATGGGTGTGTTTAGTTCCACATCAAATCACCAAACTTTTCAAAATTCTCTCTCCAAACTTCACTATTCACCTATCATATCAAATCTCTTTCCTCGTGCATGGAACGCTAAACGTAGGTAAATAAAAAAACTAATTACATGGTTTTGATGTACACGACGAGACGAATCTTTTGAGCCTAGTTAGGTCATGGTAGGACAATGTTTACCACAAACAAATGAAAAGTGCTATAATGCGCTACAGTGTCGGATGTGACATTTTCACCAAATTTTCCCTTCCTCTTTTTGGAACTAAACACACCCATATTACAAATTACTTTGACCACAAGCTAGTTCAGTTTCCTTTGCTCCCATTTGAAATGATGTATAACCCAATGCATTCTATGTGAAATTTGTGAGGTGCATTCGGTCCGTGAACTCAAAGCAAAATGCAAGTGTAATAATGTTTGTTTGTTAAGACTTAAGACTGGTGTACTGTGTACTAGCATTGACGAGTTTGCAGGCCGTATGACATGTATGTGGAACACCTTCGACATGCAGCCTACCTTGTGTATCCTAAAAAGTAGCCACAAATGTCCTAACCTTCAATAAACCTGAAAGTGATGTTTTGATTTATACAATTTTTGTTAGCGGAACTTACAACAGGATGCCGAACATGTTTGGTATATGCTACAGGACACTAAAGTTGGTTTTATTTGTTGTAGGACACTAGAAATGAATTAGAGACAATGTTCACCAGCAAATACAATCAACTTCAGTGTCCTGTTGCAAAATACGTGAAAGTTTGGTGACCTGTAGCAAAATTTCCCTTATTGTCATTGTTGATTTTTTTTTTCCTTTTTGTCTGTAAACAGCTCATGTTAAGTTCCTTTTTTGGTGGGACACTATTAGATTTGCTGGATTTTGGTTTCCTGTTTTCTATTGAGGAGCTGATGATTTTTTTTTAAAAAAATGTCATACAGCTTCAGGGAATAGAACTTTGACCAGTAAAATGAGGCCGGTTTTTTGTGGGAACCTCGACTATGATGTTCGCATTTCTGAGATCGAGCGCCTTTTTGGCAAGTATGGAAGGGTGGAACGAGTCGATCTGAAGACAGGTTAGTCTGCTCTTTGCTCTGTTATTCTCAAATTTACTTTTTTAATCTATTTTAGCAAAATAGTGTTTCGCTGCTGTAGTTATCTGTTGTTCTTGGTCAAGGGGCATGATATTTGTTTCATTAAGTGAATTACGTCAAGAGTCAGCTAACAGTGCTCATAATTGCAACTCTTAATGGGGTTCCCCTTAGTTTGTTTCTTCATTTTGGATGCTGAAGCATTATCAAATACATTCATAAGGCAATGCTTCTTCATTTGCATTGTTTTAAATTTTCAATAATTTAGCTGTCCAGAAACAGGCAATTACTTTTTGGTTTTTTACCATTTAATTTGCTATGTTTGTTTAAATCATGTATGTCTGTGAATTACATGATCTTCATATAACTCCTCGTAAGAGTTCAAGTGGAAATTGTTGTCGCCATGATGTGGCAGAGATCATCGACCTTCCTTCAGCCATGGCCTGGTGTGGGATGCCACAGATAGACCAAGTTGTTACTTCGTCCATCGTGAAGCTAGAGGAGTTTTAGTAAAATCAGATTATGTTTACATTTAATTGTTGTCATTGGACTAGTGTGAATCAGGATAAGTTTAGAAAAGAAGATTTTCTTGAAATTTAGGTCCAGTACTCAATTATTTCTTTGCCGCAGGAATATCATGGAGCATTTGTGCTCTTCCTGGTTGATGGACTGGGCTCTACCTTTCCTGCCTCTGCCTGAGCCCCACCTCATGTCTTGTCCATATCCAGGAGTGCACTGTCCACCATGGCATCTGTTCACTTGGAAACGACCACCTCGTGACTGATGTCTTGCATTTACGATCAACATTGCATCCTCCTCTCCTGCCCGATCACCATTTCCTCGCCAATCCAACCATGCCAATCTCATGGCCGGCTGGAGAGAAGTGGAGGTTGCACCACCAATTCTTTGATGCACCACGAATGTTTGGATTGTTGTACTCTGACATCGTTTAGTTCAACATATACAAGGTCTGTTCCTGTTTATTCTAGTGTATAAGTCTGTCGATTTACGAGGTGATCTTACAGAAGTTTCCTTGTAGAGAGAATCGTGTTCATCCTGTAGTATTTTTTGTTTACTCAAGGTTTGAACCTTATTGTGATATATTTGAACAATCAATCACTTCTTTTTTTTATGTTCAACATGAAGGATTTGCATTTGTCTACATGGAAGATGAACGTGATGCTGAAGATGCTATCCATAGACTTGATGGAATTGATTTTGGCAGGAAAGGAAGGAGAATCAGAGTTGAGTGGACAAAGGTGAGGAGATGTGAAAAGAGAATATTGACCTGTTAGCACTTAACTAGTTGTCTAGTTTACTGAATTGTCATATCCATTATTTGTGTAGGAGGATCGCAGTGCCGGTCGAAAAGGCAGCTCAAGGAGATCTCCAAGCAGTGCGAGACCAACCAAAACCTTGTTTGTGATCAACTTTGACCCAATCAACACAAGAATCCGAGATCTGGAGAGGCACTTCGATAAATATGGCAGGGTCGCAAATGTGAGGATCAAAAAGAACTTTGCCTTTGTCCAGTTTGAGGTACAGGAGGATGCTACTAGAGCATTGGAGGGTACTAATGGAAGGTATGCTCTTCATTTGCTTCTTCAGAATATTTTAGCATGCTATTTGTTGCTAGTTTGCTACAGCACCTTTTGTAGAAATGAGTCATGGTGCACTTTGACTAACTCTGGCATTCCTGTGGCAGCAATTTCATGGACAGGGTCATCTCAGTTGAATATGCACTCCGTGATGATGATGAAAAAGGTGAAAGAGGGAATGGATACAGCCCAGACAGGAGGGGACGTGAAAGATCCCCGGGTAGAAGGCGATCTCCTAGTCCTTATGGCAGAGGACGGGAAAGAGCTAGCCCAGACTATGGCAGAGGCAGAGAGAGGGGGAGTCCGGACTATGGCAAGGGAGGTGACAGGCGTAGCCCTGATTATGGCTCAAATGGTGCTGGCAGAGGTGACGAGAGGGGCAGCCCCAACTACGACCGTGAGCGCCGTGAAGCCAGCCCTCGTCGTGAGCGCCGTGAAGCCAGCCCTCGTCGTGAGCGCCGTGAAGCCAGCCCTCGTCGTGAGCGCCGAGAAGCTAGTCCTGGATATGACAGGCCCCCCAGGTATGTTTCGTGTCATCATCATAATATTGCCATGGAGCCATGCACTGTGCGAGACAGTCATACTGAATCACTTTTTTGCATTGTGTAGCCGCTCACCTGGAAGGGACGAGAGAGATTGAGTATTCATGTCTGTGTTAAAGCCAGCCACTTTGGATGAAAGTTTGAACTGATGCAATGTTGAAGTTGGTAATGTTAGGCAGCATGAAACTATTGTACTATCTGTTACCGTTAGCTTGTATTGACATGCTATGTTAGCTAAATATTTCCCGTTTCTCTATGAAGCAACTCCAGAATGTAACTCGATGTAGCTTTCAGTATTCAGTTGAAACTTATTCGCAGTGTTCTGTTTACTTTTATTGCGATGTTACTGGTGAATGCCTGGATTGTTTGGTCATTGTTTTCGGTACCCCTTTTCTGTTATTTATCCCAGCGGTGACCACTTTATTTGCCTTTGTTAACTTCCAACGTTTTCTTGAAAGTGGTCTCAGTCTGCTTCCCCTAGTTAAGAGAACTGGTGTTTTGGATTTGCTTGATGTCGACTTATTGGAACATAGGTTATAAACTTTGTGTATAGATATTTGAAAATGATTCAAGCAGATTTATGTTGAAAGTAGTTTCAAAATAGTGTTGTTATGTGTTGTAAATACAATGAATTAATGATCAAAGTTGCCGAGTCTTCTGAAGATATTGGGAGTAGAATTCTCTGTCGTTGTGGTTGCCGACCAAAATGACCAAAGTTAAATGTCTGGTTGCCCAACTAAATGACCAAAGTTAACCTATACATCTGTGACAGAAAATTAGCTACCTAATCAAAAGAAAACAAATTAGTTCTAGGAAGTTAGATGGACTAAGGTCATACTAGCAACGTACTAACTACTCTGCGTAT
>OAMR01000551.1:656329-689069 GCA_900205405.1 Echinochloa crus-galli
GGGCTGACAACCTCGAGCAGTTAGCGTTAATCGTGGCCGACTTGGGTGTAACCTAAACTGGCCTTACTTTTTTCTTACAAACGTGCTGAAGAGTACAAGCTGCCGGTATGCTGTAGTGACCTGCTGTCAGCACCTTTTACCTTTGCCAGCACACTTCCACTGTACTCCGTAAAGAAGACAAACACATGGCACTATGGTTGAGCGCCCCAATCTTAGCTCTCTTTTTTTTTTTGAACTAACCCAATCTTAACTCTGAAGCAGCAGCAGTGAAGCATCAAAGCTCACTCTACCAAAATGCTGAGCTGTACTCGCAGGTGAGAAGTTTTCTACTTTGACAATATAAGAAGCCTAAAGTTTAAAGAAGATGAAGAAATCAGGCATGAGATGAACAGGTAGCCTTCTTGGCCTTTGTCATTGCTTCCTAGAATGTGATGAGGACATCGCATTTGGCCAGGCGCACGACAGTGTAGGCGGCCGACGGGCTAGGCGCACGACAGTGTAGGCGGCAGCCCAAGTGGGTTTGGCCAGGCGCACGACAGTGTAGGCGGCAAACAGGCCAGGCGCACAACAGTGTAGGCGGCAGTGCATGGCCGAATTGTCCCACCTCGCTAAGCGAAGGGGGAGGAAGCCACCTTAAAAGGGAGAGCCACCCTGGGAGAGCCACCCTTCCCCCATCAGACTAGTCTTTTGGGGTGATTGGGCCTCTCCCCGAGTGGGTGTGCCGAAGGAACTGTTGGGCTCCGGGCACCCTCGTTGGGCCTCGGCCACCCCTGCCTGGGCCGGGTGCGTCATGGCCGGATGCATCAGAATGCTAGTTAATCCAGCAATCATACAGTATGTTTACAACAGGAACCACCAACAACACAACTTCACCAATCAGACGGATGTCAAATCGTTCCTTTTCCAGGTACTAATGTGCAAGTTAGAGAGTGCTACACTGATCCCCCTAATAACCATCTCCCCCTAATAACCAATTAACCATCTTGTAATGTCAACTCGATCCCTGCTCACACGAAATGGTGCGTGGGGTACTCGTGCTCCGAGCCATTGTAGTCGTAGTAGAGCCTCTCGCCCTTGGAGATGTCCCTGTTGGCCACGAGCAGCACCCGGCACTCGCCGCCGACGTCGAAGCGCACGCACTTGAGGTTCTGCTTCTTCCTCCCCTCCGGCGTGTGGTTGTTGATCCCGTTGATGAACCGCGCGATGTTGCTGCGCCTGTCCGGGCAGATGACCAGGCTCCGGGACGGGTTGCCCGCCGAGAGCAGAGTCATCATGCTGTCGCCGTCGTCGTGCTCCCGCCTCCGCAGGTAGTCCACGTCGCCGACGTACTCGGTGATGATGGTCAGGTCCCTGATGAACCTGTCGGCCTCCACCGTGAACCCCTCCACGGGGTCGTACACCACCATGAGCGGAGGGCACTCCCCCCTCTCCATCATCCGCTGGCACTGGCTCAGCGCCTCCACGTCCTCCTTCGGCAGCACCTGAAATGGCGATGAGATCTGATTCAGCGGCGGTGACGGTGAGATGCAATGGCGGGTGGGTGGTCGGATTCAGATTTGGTCAGTTGGAAGAGGAGATGAATGAATAAAATAACCGACCTGCATCCCGCCGGCCTCGAGGGCGGCGCGGTTGGCGGAGCGCGGCGCCATGCCGGGCTGGTATGTGAGGTGGTTGCTGAAGACGGCGCCGGTGGCGGTGAGCGCCGTGGCGAGCGAGGCCATCTGCCGGAGCCGCTGGGCGGGGTCGTCGCAGGGGTTGAAGGGCAGCAGCTTCCGCTTCTTCTTGGACACCACCAGCGCCCCCTTCCGCTTCCGCTTCTTGGACTCGGACGAATCCGCCGCCGGGCTCCGCTGGATCTTGAAGAAATCCACGATTTTGGTCTGGACCAGCGGGAATTCTGCAGGGCCACACGGATCACGGATTGAGCAAAGGAGCAGATTTGAAACTAGTATAGATTGCAGGTGGATACAGCTGACATTGCAGGGAATTTAGTAGTACTCACGCTTGGGCTTCTTGGCGGCGGAGGAGGATTTGCTGGCGGCGGCGGAGGCGGCGAACGGGGAGCGGCAGGAGGGGCAGAACCAGTCGCCGGCGGGGACGCGCGGGAGGATGGGGCGAAGGCAGAAGATGTGGAACCCGCGGTCGCAGCCGTCGCAGAGCAGCAGCTCCGCGCCGGCGTCCCCGGACCCGCACGCCTCGCAGCTCACGTCGTCGTCGGCGGCCGGCTCCGCCGGCGTCCGCGCGCGCGTACGGCGGCGGAGCTGGCCAGCGGCGCCCATCCCGCGAAGGCGCGCGAGGAGCGAGGAGAGAGAGAGAGAGAGGGAGCGCGGAGGGCTCGCTTGCTTGCTCCGGCGAGGCGGCGAGGCGGGCGGGCGGCGGCAGCGGGGGTGAGGTGAGATGAGGTGAGGTGGGGTACGGATAGGGAGGGTAAAAATAGGAATGGAGGCGGGGCGGCGGCGGGAGAGGGGCGTGGTTTTGGCGCGCACGGGGTCTCGGATTCGCGGGAACCCGCAGGAGTGGAGGAGGTCAGCGCGCGCCAAAGGGTTTCCTTTTTCTTTTCTTTTCTAGCCTCCCGTTGTTCCCTGTGGGTCCGGGTCGGATTCGGGCCTGGTCGGGTGAAGCACACGGGCCTTTTTTGTTGCTGGAGTCGAGTAAATGGGCTGGGCTATGATGAGCTCATCCGTTCAGATTTGGGCCTCGTAATCGCATGTCGCTTACTTGCTGGGGGATATGCTGCCAGGGGAGCCTTTTCAGTTTAACCCAGTTCAGAAACATTTTCTACGAACCCTTTTTCTAGGCGTTGAATACTGTCCCACCGAGACGTTAAAATTCAGTGTGCCAATGACGACAGACGCAGACGTTGACGCGTGCCCGCGCTCGACTATAAGAATATTGAAAACTACTGTATGTTTCAATGAGCATCTGAACTGACATGACATGTATGGATATTGATAAAGTCACCGTAGACATCCTGTTATCTAAAAATGTAAAAAAAAAATATTTATATTTTAGATACACTAACCCACGATCTGCTGGTGAGAAAGCAGACGGGGTCTAAACCGTGGATTGATACGGTGTGTGGTCGGCTGGCTCGGCGATTCTCCGCGGGGGATTGAGAGTTGAAGCATCGGTGCTGCCTTGCCTTTGCTTTCTACACCAGCGGCGCTCATTGATAGCCAGCGCGCGCAGGCGCAGCCGGTGGATGATCACCCTGCCTGCCTGCCCGCCCCACCACACACGACACTACCAGTTACTCCCTCCGTCCCAAAATATAAGGTAACGAAGCATTCAAACTCAAAAAATAATAGGAAGGAGAAATAACCTCTATACCCCTCATTTTACACTACCCACCAACTCTCCACCTACCCACCAACCCTAAATAGTTTTGTCTTATCCCTCTAGGACCTTATATTTTGATACAAAATTTGAACCCTGCAGGTCCTTATATAATGGGACGGAGGAAGTAGCTAGCTATGCTCCCTGCTTCTGGGAAGCTTCCTTGGACAGCGACCGACGCACATCCATCGGTCGCCGATCCGGCCGGATCCATGCATTCATTCCTTCCTTCCTTCCCATCGCAACTAACCCCCGTGTTTGCTCCGATAGCAATGCAATTCTGCTAGCTAGCTATATATGACGTGGCTTGACCCGGACCGGACGTACATACAAAAGCAGCAGGCTCTGACAGCCGGGGCTCACTCTCATCTCATCATATTCCCATGCATACAAAAATCTCACCGGCCTCGTCGAATGAAGCTTCCTGGAAGCTCGCCTCTGATGCGATCGTCCTAACGCTACCTGTCCACTCTCACTCTTCGTCGGCTGTGTTTAGTTCCAAAAAGTGAAAGAGAGAGTTTGATAAAAATATCACATCGGATACTGTAGCGTACTGTAGCATTTTTCGTTTGTTTGTGACAAACATTGTCCTATCGTGACCTAACTAGGCTTAAAAGATTCGTCTCGTCGTGTACATCAAAACTATGTACTTTATTTTTTTATTTACCCACGTTTAGTGTTTCATGCATGAAGAGAGATTTGATGTGATAGGTTGATAGTGAAATTTGGAGAGAGAATTTTTGAGTTTTTGGTGGAACTAAACACAGCCAAATCCGGATGATCAATCCAGATCGAACGCGCACGCACAACCTGTGTGTCAAGCACGGAGAATAGCCGTGTCCATTTATTTTGCAGAAAATAAAGAAACGTATTTGAATATCATAATGAAATCTTTCAAATAACAACTACTACTAAGCAGTGTTTTTTTTTAAAAAAAAACAAGAACTACTAAGCAGTACAGTTAGTACGTGCAATGGAGAATTCTCGCGTTCAATTGGAACCACGCCAGCGAACAATAGATAAATGGATGGACTGGAAGAAGGTTCAATTAGCTGACGATGATGACGTCATCGTGTTACGTGCGTGTCGTGCCGTCCAAAGTTTTGGTTTTTATATACTCCTACTCGCTACGCAGCACGCAGCAGCACGTAACGTCGTCAACACCAACACCCCGTCGAGCTCGTCCAAATCCAAACTAAATAAAAGCTGCTTCCTTCCTTCCGATCCCTTCTCCTTCGCCCGCCGCCGTCGTCGCAGCCCGCGCGACTCGAAGCCATCCGACACCTGTCTCTTATACACATCTAGATGTGTTCCGATCGCTATGGCGGCATCGCCGGCGAGGAGCCCCCGCGCCGCCGCCGCCGCCGGCGAGGCGGTGGATCAGCAGCAGGCGGCGTACGAGGACCTGCTGCCGGTGATGGGGGAGCGGCTGGGCGCGGCGGGGCTGCTGGCGGAGCTCCGGGCGGGGTTCCGGCTGCTGGCGGACCCGGCGCGGGGCGCCATCACGCCCGACAGCCTGCGCCGCGGCGCCGCGGCGGCGCTCGGCGTCGCCGGGATGGGCGCGGCGGAGGCCGACGCCATGGTCAGGGAGGGCGACCACGACGGCGACGGCGCGCTCAGCGAGGCCGAGTTCTGCGTCCTCATGGTGCGCCTCAGCCCCGGCATCATGGCCGACGCCGAGGCGTGGCTCGAGGAGGCCATCGCCGACGAGCTCGCTCCGAGACCCCAGCTCCACGACGCAGACGCCGACGCCGACGCCGGCGGCCTAGGCACGGCGGCCCCGGCGGCGAGCCGGCGATCGGTGTAGTATATACTTCGGGCCTTTGGATTGCCTACCACCGCACCGTGATTAATTTGTGAGCGGAATATAGTGCTGTAATTACCGTGATGATAATCGCTTTTTTTGTTCCTGTGTTCTTGTTCGATGTACGTGATACTACTACTAGTAATAATTAATAAACCCGTGTTGTGTCATGCTAGTAATAATAAGTAGCATGGGAGGAGGACTATGCATGCATGTCCATTTCGTGTAACTTTAGTTTTGACATTTTGGTGCTTGAGCCTCTCAGCTGATACATTTCGTTTCACGTGTGCAAAAAAGTATGCGTAGAATACCATTATATGTGTAGTATTTGTCAATAAAAAGGACGAAAAAAAACTAGTCCCTTTTCGATGGGCATGCAGCAGAACATTCCTGTAAGAGAGAAAAAAAAATATTTTTTTTCAGTACATTTTACTAGTCACACTTGAGATTGGGAGTGTTCATCACCGCGTGAGGGACTAGTTCATAGGATTTTGACTAAAAGTATAGCGCTAGAGTGTAACCTATATAGCAGAAAAAAATATAAAAACAGAAAAAAAAAATATGCATCACTGTCCGGGAGCGCTAGAGTATGCTCTCAGACTTTGAGAGAATGCAAATCCAAATCCTGTCATGGAGCCTGTTCCCGGTTAGTTGGGCCACCAAACAGCTATGCAAAAAAGTGGAACCGGGCTGCTCCGTAGGTGGACTAATTGGGCCGTCTCGTTGCCCTCAAAAAAAGAAAAGTTGGGCCGTCTCGTCCCCCCCTCCCTCTCTCTTTGCAGGCAGGCAGATCGGCCACGTCGGCTAGCTGGCGACCGTGGCCGTCCACGTCACGTCCCCCCGCCGCCGTCGTCGTCGGCTTCCGTTCCCCCAAAAAGCTCCCGTCGATTGGGCGCGCGCGCGAGCGCCACGTCCCCTCCCTCTCGCCTCCGTCCAGTGGCCCCCACACAGCCAGCCAGCCACACTCTTCTCCTCCCCTCCAGAGCCAGCGAGCGAGCTCAGCACACGCTGCTCACTTGTCTCGTCCACTCGGCTCCCCTCCTCCCTTATCTCCCTCCTTCCTCCTTCCTCCACCTCCAACCCCACCAACCAGCCAGACTCACACAGGCCGGCCGGTCAGCCACACCCCCACCTCACCTCCCATCGATCGCGTCGGAGCGCTAAAGCAAAGCAAATGCTGGGCGCCGGCGCCGCCGTTGCCGGACCCATGGCCGCGCCGCCGCTCGCGGCCGTGCGGCCCGGCCTCCTCCTCCGGGTCTCCTGCTCGGCGTCGTCGTCCTCGACCTCGAGCTCTTCGGCCTCGGCGTCGTCCGCCTCCAAGAGCAGCAGCAAGCAGCAGGTGCCGGTGCCGCGGCAGCAGCAGCCCCAGGCCGCCGGTCCGCCGCTGGGCGCCGGCGCCGCGGCGGCAGCAGTGCCGCTGGTGGTCCTGGCGGCGGCGCTGTCCCCGGACGCGGCGCTGGCGGCGGGGGGCGAGTTCGGGATCCTCGAGGGCCGGAGCTTCGCGCTGCTGCACCCGCTCGTCATGGGCGGCCTCTTCACCTACACGCTCTGGGCGGGCTACCTCGGCTGGCAGTGGCGCCGCGTCCGCACCATCCAGGACGACATCAACGACCTCAAGAAGCAGCTCAAGACCCCCGCCGCCACCCCCGCCGCCGTCGCCGCCTCCTCCTCCTCCTCCGCGCCGCCGCCGCCGCCGCCCGCGCCCAAGTCACCCGTCGAGACCAAAATCGACGAGCTCACCGAGGTATCCCATCAATCCGATCCTCTTCAACTTCAGATATTTAGAAAACAAAAAGGGAATTCAATTCAATTCATCGTGTATATATATAAATATATAAATTGATCGTGGCATGCAGGAGCGGAAGAAGCTGGTGAAGGGTTCGTTCCGGGACCGGCACTTCAACGCGGGGTCGATCCTGCTGGGGCTGGGCGTGCTCGAGTCCGTGGGCGGCGCGCTCAACACGTGGATCCGCACCGGCAAGCTCTTCCCGGGGCCGCACCTCTTCGCGGGGGCGGCCATCACCGTGCTGTGGGCGGGGGCGGCGGCGCTCGTGCCGGCGATGCAGAAGGGGGACGAGAACGCCAGGAACCTCCACATCGCGCTCAACGCGCTCAACGTCCTGCTCTTCGTCTGGCAGATCCCCACCGGGCTCGAGATCGTCGGGAAGGTCTTCGAGTTCACCACCTGGCCGTAATTGCTGCTGACGCCGCCGCCGCGCCGGCCATCCTCCGATCCTGCTCACTCACCCCCTACCTCTGCGTCTCTTCTCTTCCATCTATAGGTTGTTTGACTTGATGATAGCCGTGAGTGTTCAGTTCAGTGCAGTGCAGTTCCTTCTCCGTCTGTGCAGGGTTGGTTTTTTTTCTTGACCTGTTGTGTAAAAACGTGTTCATAAAGTTGTGATCGATGAGACTGTGGAATCTCAAGTTTTTTTTATACACGATCGTGTAGGAGGCAGCTCGTTTTGCACAACAAAATTTTTACTTCACCTGATGCGACGCGTGAATCACCAAAATTTACGATTCACGGGGTGTGTCAAGTGCGTAGTTAGTCAGGACTTTTTTTTATATATAAGAAAAGGAGAAATCCCCGGCCATGAGTCAGGATCATAGCCATAATTGTTGTCTAGAGATATGGGTATAATAATAACTAACACGATTGCTTGGTTGAAGGGTACGAAGTTATTTCATGACTATGGCTATCACGCTGTGTTTTGAGCTCATAACGAAAATGCCCCAAGCTTCTATTGCGTCCCTCCAAAACATGTTTTTGTTATACATATCATTCCCTTCAAAGAACAGTTTTTTAATCTTTTTAATGATGTTTACAAGCAACCCATAAGAAGCCGCATTTGAAAAGGCTACAACCCAAGCAAATACTATGCTCTAAAAGTCTAAAACCCAACTCTCACTCCATGGCTCATTTTGTCCGATGTTTTTAAGGATTCTTAGGGCACTTGTTATATTCTAGTCCTTCAATTTTTAAGTTATAATAGAAACTCTCGGATAATTTAACAAAGATAAAAATGATATGTTGCGGGCATGTACAAACTATTGCAATAACAGTGAGATAAAATTTGCCGTATAAATGACTTGTTTCTTTAGACAAAGGGAGTATGTACGTCTAGGAAACCGAACGGCTAGGGTTTAAGGTAGTATTAGTGCTATAGTACAAATGAACCAAAATGCACACCATCAATTTTTGTATTTTGATTTGAGATAGAAAAATCATCAGTGTCAAGTACCGTTCGACCAAAAGCTTTCTTGCCAATTGGCTGCATCAACTTAACCGTCTTGTCAAATTTTATAGTGGAGAGAGGAACGAATTCGATCCAGTGTGCAAACAAAGTTAAAATTTGGCGAAAACCGCCTAAAAAGTTCCACCCAAAAAAGAAAAAGAAAAAAAAAACAGCGGCATGAGTGCACGGCACATCCCAGGGTGGCATTCCTGCGTGCTAATCACCCAACTCAAACAAAACAGCGGCAATTCCACAGTACAATCTCCAAAACCCTCGCTCACGAGCTCGTCGCCGCCGCCGCCGGCAATGGAGGGCGTGCACAGCCTCCTCGCCCGGCCCAACTCCGCGCCGTTCGCCTTCTCCCTCCCGCCGGCGGCCCAGTCCCGGCGCCCCAAGCCGCCGCCCGCCCCCTTCGCCTGCCGCGCCGCCAGCCGCTGGGCCGACCGCCTCTTCGCCGACTTCCACCTCCTCCCCACCGCCGCCGCCGACCCGCCGGCCGCGGCCTCCTCCGCCTCCTCGTCCCCGTTCGTCCCGCCCTTCCCCGACGCCGCCGACCGCGCCTTGCCCCTACCGGTCGACTTCTACAAGGTCAGTCCCGTTGGTTCCTTCGTGAGCATCTTGGGGGTGATTTGGGCTGTCACTGACCTTCTTAGAAGGGGATAATACTGCTCTGTAGAAATGCTGCAGTCCAGCACTCCAATTGGTTATTCCGTTTCCAGGATTGCTGCTAGTTTATGAACTATCGCAATCTCATGAAAGACCACGTGTCATCTGTTCTTGTATGGCTGGTTAACTATTGGCATTTCCGTTTCGACGGGTTTTAATCAATTATTATACCCCTCAACCTAAATCTAAACCTACTTAATTATGTAAATACTCCGTATGGCATGCTTGTTACAAATAGAAACCCACTTATATTTGATTTTCTGAAAATTATCTGTTTGGTCTGCCTTGTTCAGATTTGGGATTGCCATTTTATAGAGAAACAGGGGGTAATCTTGTTAAGCGGGGTTAATAGTGTGCTGTACTAAATCTGCAACCTGGCACTCGGCTTTGTTACTCCATTGTCATGTTTGTCGCTTGGATATTGAATATTTCAGTCTCATGAAAAATTGCATTCTTAACTGTTTCTGTATGGCTGGTTGACTAGTGGCAACGCCAGTTCTTTGGGTTTCAATTCCATCATATCCTGCAACTTACTTAATTCAGAAAAAAATGGAATTGTGTAGAGAGATGTATGGTTGTGCTCCGATGCTGTGACAGACCCCCCTCCGATGCCGTGAACAAAAATAACCTGCATATTTGATCTTTGTCATGATCTGTTGGCGTTGCTCTTCTCAGATTCTCGGAGCAGAGCCGCATTTCCTTGGTGATGGCATTAGGAGGGCCTTTGAGGTGCGAATAGCGAAGCCGCCGCAGTATGGCTACAGCACAGAAGCTCTTGTTGGGCGACGGCAAATGCTGCAGCTTGCCCATGACACTCTGACAAACCAGAGCTCCCGTACCGAGTACGATCGTGCACTTTCCGAGGATCGTGATGCGACAGTCACCATGGATGTTGCCTGGGATAAGGTTAGGTTGCAGCTCAACAAGCTGACAGATAGTGCAGTCTGATATTCTAGAATTTCAAAATAGCACTCTGGTTATAACTGGCCACTGCCTCTCTTGGGTTACTTGCCAAGCAGGTTCCAGGTGTACTGTGTGTACTTCAGGAGGCTGGGGAAGCACAACTAGTGCTTGCCACTGGAGAGCAGTTGCTTCAGGACCGTCCGCCTAAGCGGTTTAAGCAGGATGTGGTGCTAGCAATGGCATTGGCTTATGTGGACATATCAAGGGATGCGATGGCTGCAAGCCCACCAGATGTAATCCAATGCTGTGAGGTGCTCGAGAGGGCGCTCAAGCTCCTGCAGGTAAACTAATTTGTTTTAAGGTCTCATTAAATGTCTCAAGGCTATGTTGTACACAGAGTCGTTTGTTAATCTTAATGCGGCATGTTTTCATTAGCGCTGTATATACCATAGGTTGTTGATCAGTGTGTTCTATATTTATCACTTATCTAATTGCTTGCTGTTAATACTTAATAATAGTGATTACTAATGGTTTTATTTGGTAAGCATCAGATGAAACAGTACATATTGATGTAATTACAGCAGTGTAGGCCTTGCATTACCATCACTCTTCAAACGCTTGAAATCAATCCAGTTTGGTCTTAATTGTTAGCTACATTATGGCGTAACCATTGTCCTGGTATGTTGTAAAACCAAACCGGCATTAAGCTATTAGCCAGTGTTGCTTAGAGATAATGAATGCTTCAGTCCTTTTATTTCTTCCTCTAATCATCATGTCATTGCAAACTGCTAGCACCTAAAAGGGCTGCCGCTAAATGATTAAATAAGCCTAGTCATATTTGGCTTTTTAGCTGTCAAATTTTCAATTTGGTATTAGATCAGTCTGTGACGATCATCTCATTTATTCTTTCTTGGTTGGAGAGATATCTTGGAAGTAGTGCTAATAGAAACATTGTACTTTAGGAGGATGGTGCAAGCAATCTTGCACCTGATCTGCTTTCACAGATTGATGAAACTTTGGAGGAGATTACACCTCGTTGTGTATTGGAGCTACTTGCTCTTCCTATTGACGAGAAGCATAAAAATAAACGCCATGAAGGTCTGCAAGGTGCAAGAAACATATTATGGAGTGTTGGCAGAGGTGGTATTGCTACAGTTGGAGGGGGATTTTCTCGCGAGGCCTTCATGAATGAGGCCTTTTTGCGGATGACATCAGCTGAGCAGGTTCGTGTCTACCGAGTTTATGACCTGCAGCATGTTGCAGTATGTTTATTTTACTCGAGCATAATTTTTAGAAGTGTTTTCTTTACTCATTTTCTCTTTTTTGTTATATATCACAGATGGATTTCTTTTCTAAAACACCAAATAGCATACCACCTGAATGGTTTGAAATCTATAGTGTGGCCCTTGCACATATTGCTCAAGCAATTGCAAGTAAAAGGCCACAATTCATCATGATGGCAGATGATCTTTTCGAACAACTTCAGAAGTTCAATATAGGTTCTCAATATCCTTATGAAAATGAGATGGATCTCGCGTTGGAACGGGCACTCTGCTCATTACTGGTGGGAGATATTAGCAATTGCAGGCTGTGGCTTGGAATTGACAATGAGTCCTCTCCATATAGAGACCCCAAAATTATTGAGTTTGTGGTGAATAACTCTAGCATCGATGAAGAGAACGATCTTCTTCCAGGGCTGTGCAAGCTTTTGGAGAATTGGCTTGTCTCTGAGGTTTTCCCAAGGAGCAGAGATACTCGAAGCATGCAGTTCAGACTTGGAGATTATTACGATGACCCGAGAGTTTTAAGCTACCTAGAAAGGATGGAAGGCGGTGGGGCATCTCATTTGGCCGCAGCTGCTGCTATAGCAAAACTTGGTGCTCAAGCTACAGCTGCGCTTGGTACGGTAAAATCGAGTGCTCTTCAAGCATTCAGCAAGGTTTTCCCACTGATAGAACAGCTAGACAGGTCAGACAAGGGTAATCCTAGTGATGATCTTGAGAAATCTCTTGAAAAACTTTCCCAACAAAATGTTACTGGAGATGCTATCCATGATTCCAAAAATACTGCTTTGAAGATTATCTCTGCTGGTGCATTGTTTGCACTATTTGCGGTAATAGGTCTGAAGTGCTTGCCTCGTAAGAAGTCACTTCCTTCTATTAGTAGTGAGTATGGGTCTGTGGCTGCTGCTGACTCTGTTGGTGGTGAGTAAACTCTTCAAGTCTTGGGGTTTTCATTGATGTTTCCGATAAAGCTATGTACGAAATATTCCACAGATGTTTCTGTAACCATAATACTTCCTAGTCCTACATGTAAATGCTTAAAACCCATATTTTTCATCAATTGTGTAATGTTCTTCATGAAAATTAATCCTTCCATTATTTTGTTGAAGGTACAGCAATAGATGAAGAACCTCTAGAAGTTCCTAGAATGGATGCAAAGTTGGCTGAAGATATTGTTCGCAAGTGGCAGAGTATCAAGTCCAAGGCTCTGGGTCCAGAGCACTCTGCTGCAGCATTGCAAGAGGTGAGGTTCAAACTTTGTCTTTTTCCTGGCTAGTGCTTCATCCCATGCACTACCGTTGTATGTTGCTAGAGACACTTTGGATATAATCCTATAGGCCGTGCTGTTGTCTTCAAGATACTGTCGACAGCTTAAGGAGACTGTATAATGGGATCGAGAAATTAAATATTTGTGCTGGTTTACTGTTTCAAAGATACTGAATGCTTCTAAGACAATATCTTCTTTTGCCACTAGAAAAATAGGCAACTAACAAAGTAGTTTTCTGGCTTTTAGTTTTTTCGCTGAAGTGTCTTGTCAAATTCTCATCACGATACTGGACTCGAAATTTCTCATAATGAGAACTGTTTGTAATCTGGTCGTCTGAGATAATTGCAACAGCCAAAACATTGCCACCACATTGCCCAAGCATGCTCGTTCAACTTTCCTTGCAATGCTTCATTGCCACCACATAAATATCTCTGTGTTGTCCAATGATGTTAGCCATACAGTGGTACTGATGTTTCGAACTCTTACAGGTTCTTGATGGCAATATGCTGAAGGTATGGACTGATCGAGCCACGGAGATTGAGCGCCATGGTTGGTTCTGGGAGTACAAACTATCGGACGTGACAATCGACAGCATCACTGTCTCAGTGGATAGTCGACGTGCAACAGTGGAGGCGACAATTGAGGAGGTGGGCCAACTTACTGATGTAGCAGACCGTAAGAACAATGATTCATACGACACAAAGTACACTACACGCTATGAGATGGCCTACTCAAAGTCGGGAGGGTGGAGGATAACAGAAGGAGCCGTCCTTAAGTCATAGAACACTGTGGAGTAGAGGTAGCAGTAGCAGTAGCCTAATTTACCTTTCAGTTTTGCAATGTAAATAAACAGGTTGAGTGCAGGCTCTTTTCAGTCTAGGGAACTTGGTTGGGTTGGTCAGGGACGAGTTCCTCCGGTCGAAAAATTCGTGGCAAAGGCACATGCTCTTCATTTAGTCTGTATATTGTTTGTTAGTTTGGTATTGTTACAAGGTCAGATCCTTTGAAACAGTGCATGGCAGATTTGCTGACCAGCTTGTGTTAGGGTCAGATCCTTTGAAACAGTGCATGGAAGATTTGCCGACCAGCTTGTGTTAGCGAAAGTGTTTTGGATCAGATACTGCAACGAAAAGGCAGTACAAGATGAGATGGGATAATGACATCCTAATGGAAGGCATCGGAGCATCACTGCTTACCACATCACTACGTCAGACAAGGTCACTGCTTACCACATCGGATCACACCAGATGTTTGCATGTGATTCGAGACCATTTCTTCTGGGTTGGGTATGGTCATTTCATTTCCCAGATTTGTGCTATAAAAATAAGATTGCATTGCATTTGCCTCGAGACTAAGTTTGTAAAACATTTTATATCCATTTGATTTCACAAAGTACATTTTGATGGAAATAGATAGTTTAATTCGTCTTTGGCCAAATTGTATATTCGGAAAAAAAAGAGTACGAAAACGGAGCGTGTACAAACACTGAGCAAGGAGCGATCCGGCACCGTTTTGACTCCGGAGTAAACATATTTTTTTTCTAAAATGTTTATCTCCGATTCGGCTTCCTCTACGTAGCCGTATTATATATTGTAGAGGATCGTGGCCGTCCAATTGGAGATCAGAAGAGGACACAACACAAAAAAAAAAACAAACCAAAGCGGCAGCCAGCCAAGCCAAGCCAGCAGAGCAGAGCGCGACTCGACTCATCCATCCTTTCGGGTTCTCCCTTCCACAACCCTCGAGAAGCTTCCGCCCCTCCCCTACCGCGCCGTCTCCGCCGCCGCCGCCGCAGCAGCAGCAGAGGAAACCCTAGCCGCTCCCCCCGCGCCTCTACGCCCGCCGTCGCCGTCTCCCGTCGACACCGCCGAAGCGATCGGATCTCGAGGACCGTCGAGCCACGATGGAGGACTGGGGTGAGCGCCTCCCTCTCTCTGTCTCTAACTCCCTCGGCTTCCGATCTGTAGCGCGGTAGTTTCCGTCCGCGGGAATCTGTACCGATGGTTCCCCCGCGCGGAGTTCACCCCCGACGCGACTAGTTCGTGTTCCCGATGCGCGTTTCGTGACGCGGGGCCCCGGCATCACTGGGCGGTTTCCGAATCTAGAGAATCCGCAGTCCCTTTTTTTTTGGGGGAAACAGAATTCCGTCCCGAGGTCTGCGAGTCGAAGGCTGCGTTGGTTCACGCGGTTTAGGTCATCAGGTCAGGTGTAGTTAAGCAGACGGATAACCTGTAAGACTAAAGCTAGGTTTTGGGTTTTAGCTTGTTCCTAGTATTTGTTTGTGAGCTGTGCTGCCATCTGTTAAATTTTTGGCAAATGGTCATGGGTTCCTGTTATTTTGTATGCATTAGCATGACTGTAGGTATGCGTCTTTTGTAGAAGTGCAATGTATGTCAACTAAGAATACTTACTGCGTAATTTATTTTTTCTTCCGTAACCAATGCTAAAGTCTTTGAACCTGTTCCTGCACAGAAGATACCTTTTTTTTTTACATCAGATTGATACTCAAGCTAATATTTTTCCTTAGATTTACGTGTTTTTTTTAAAAAAGTGCTTTTTTTAGATGTAATGTGGTAGTTAAAAGAATACCCTATAAATTT
Source organism: Echinochloa crus-galli (assembly GCA_900205405.1). NCBI lineage: Eukaryota > Viridiplantae > Streptophyta > Magnoliopsida > Poales > Poaceae > Echinochloa > Echinochloa crus-galli. Next base: position 671,428 of record OAMR01000551.1, read on the forward strand.
CTTGATGGCACTACGCATCAAGTGCTGGAAGGTTGGTGCTTTCATCACATGTGTAACTTCTACGAATATACTTAGCGTATTCACTTAGTGCAGGGCAGTGATGCAATATTGTAGATAATCCAGACCAGGTCGCATGCTACCTGCTGTATTAGGTGCCTGTCGTGTCAAGTGTCAACCTTGCCTTTGTGCAATCTATGTTAGTTCAATTTAAGTCTGTGCTGATGTTGGTTTATTCTAGCACTTCATATGCATTGTTAGTGTCTTATGAAAGCAAATCTACACTGCATTTCAGATTCTGAAGATTTTCAGCCAGCAGCTCCTGTTGTGAAAGCTGAGCCACTTAAAAGTAACTGGGATGATGAAGATGTCGAAGAAGAGGACGTAAAAGACTCCTGGGAAGAAGAGGATGAAGAGGTAAAATGAAAATCCATTCCTATGTTTCTGGAGGGCATACTTTGTTTTTAGTTGGGACAGTATGCACTATTTATCCCACTGCTTACCTGTTGGAAATAATTAGATGGAGAGACATGATATTCTTTCGTTCTATATGTTTGGTAGGGGTGATTTCTTATTCACAGTACCATTCTATTTGTGAACCTAGTCTTCAATTAGTTGCCGATTCCATGACTAGTTGAATAGCAGCCTATGAGCTTTAATTATGCAGTGTAGTTCTCTACGAATATATTGTTTCCCATTAAAATACACTTCTAAAGAAATGGTGATTGGCCATGGCCATGGTGATTATTGCTTGTTATGCAAAATAGTGAGCGACATATTCATGCTAACACCAATATCTATCAGTTTCATGCTTATTTTCTGGATGCCTCCTGGTTTTTGCCACTGATTCAACCCTGGTTTTTGTCTTGATACGTCTTGCAGAAACCTAAGCCAGCGCCTGTGGAAAAGGCCGCTGCGAAACCTAGCACTAAAGCTCCTGCTAAAAAAGGAAAACAGCAAGCATCAACGAGTGCTGAAGAACCAGATGAGCCTCCTCTTAGTCCTACCTCAGAGAAAATTCGCCAGCAAAGGTATATGCTGTTTTGTGGCCTGTTTATTTTCTGGATATTGCATACAAACTTGGTGCAACCCATTTGTGATGCTACTGTTTCTGTCTTCTGTCTGGCTTATTCTTTTGACCTCTGTAGGAGCCTTAATGCCCAGATTGCTTGCTTTTATTCCGATTGTAATACTATATAAGTAGTTTGTTGATGTGCCACATTTAATTGTTACAGGCTTGTGGAAGAAGCTGACTTCAAGTCAACCACAGAGCTTTTTGCAAAGAAGGGCGGCGAACAAAAATCACTAGATACTTTTATCCCAAAGTCTGAGAGTGATTTTGCGGAATATGCAGAGCTTATTGCAAATAAACTACGCCCCTATGAGGTCTGTTAACATTTAGATTGGCTACGTCTCTAGTTCTCTAGTGTCCGTCCTTCCCCAGCATGGTCTGACCTTATTGGTTTCATGTTTGCAGAAAAGTTTTCACTACATGGGTCTACTTAAGAATGTCATGAGACTTTCCATGACACCTTTAAAAGGTGCAGATGCGAAAGAAATATCTTCCTCTGTGACAGCTATTGCTAATGAGAAGATCAAGGCCGAGAAAGAAGCTGCAGCAGGCAAAAAGAAACAAGGTAACAAGTCTTGGGTGCACATTTCTATTTTGAAGGCCGATCTGATAACCAGTGCCTAGGTGGAAATACATTATTACTGATGTTCATACTGAATGGAATTCTTTCTCGCAGGAGCCAAAAAGAAGCAACTCCACATCGAGAAAGGAGATGACGACTTCATCCCCGGCAGGGGTGGAGGCTATGATGATCCGGATGAGTACGACTTCATGTGATTTGGCTGGGAGCAAAATTAGGTTACTGTCATGCATACCTTGGCAAGAAGAGATTGTTACTAGAGTTTGCGGCATAGTTGGCATTCCAGAGGCTCCTGGACTGGACACCTGAAACTATTTTGCATGGAACATGCTTATCTATTTGAGGTCGATTTTTGACTATAGGATGAGGAAACCATTTGTGGTCCACAAGTGTGTTTTCTTATTCTTCAGCCGTTGTGTTCTTTTACTTTTCATATTTTTTTTTGCCAACTGTACTATATATCGTGTATCCAGTTACTTTGGAGTCATCATGCAAGTAATCCTGGAGGGTGTCTCGCTTGTTTCTGGAGTCGTGCTTTGTGTTTGTTGTTGAATATCGATGTCGCTTGGTCCCTCAAACTTTGATAATGGCCTGGCTCCGCATCAGCTGGCAGTAGAGGTGATAACGGATTGGCCCGTTTGTTCTTCACAATCTAACTTGGTTCTAACAAAATTTAGCTCAAAAACTAGTATTATTTTAGCTCGGTCTTAATCCGGTCCGATCCTTAAAATTTGAAAATTTCTCTAATACAAAAGTGAGTACCCTTTACCACCCTTAGGGCATGTACAGCCCACAGACGGCTAGCCGTCTATAGAATCTCGAACTCAGCATACAGACGGATGTACAATCCACAGACAGAGAGGCCGTCTGTAAGCTGTTTAATGCTTTGCATGTAGCTTAAGATCAACTACTAATGCATTTGTGTATACATTGTGTGGCTATTTGATTCACATTTCACATTACTTGCAAAACTGGATTAAAGTTGTCATGACCAAAAGAAAAGATTGCTGCTATTTAATTTGGAGGATCAATGGTGCACTATTTTGGTCAGCAAGGATTACTGACGAACTGAAACGAAGTTCAGTTAAAATGCCCAAGTTCAGGGCTCAAGATCTCTCAAACAATAGAGAATTGGATCCCACATGTTATATCAAAGTTGGAACTGCATGTCTAGGCTACAATTTTGCTTTAGGACTTGAGGTATCTTGGCCATTAAATATGGAGAAAAGAAGAGAGATTCAGAGCAAGAAAAAGAGAGAGAAAGAAGAACAGAGGGAAGAGAGCAAAGCAAGCACGACAGAGCCGCTGCGGTTTGCACCGACGATTCATCGCCGTCCTTGTGCCACCGCCCGATTCCTTGCCCCCACGACAGCACCACCATCTTAGCTTTGCCTCTGACCTGCTCGAGCCCAGCCCCGACCACCACCGTCGCCGCACACCATCGTCTTCCACCTCCGGACACCGTCATCCGCTCTAAGGTGAGCTCGCGTGGGGAACTCGGCTAGCGCGCAGTTAGCTCCGTTTTGATCGTGCAAATAGACTCCTTAGGTGCTTGTGGTGCTCTAGAGTCCGCGCCAAGTCCAAGATCATGGTCGTCTTGGCCGGAACACCGGCGCCACTGCAGAGCGCGGCCGCGCCATGGTGGTCACCGAGGGGAGCCATGCTCCGGCCATGCTGATCTTCTTCTTGTGAGGGCGCCGTGAAGAGGAAGGACTGAGGGTGCTTTAGGACCGCTTAGAATCGTCTGGGTTAGCGCCGTTGCGCCGGCGGTCAGCTCGTCGCAAGCGTCGCTGCCGTGCAGAGCAGCACCATGGCCGCCGTCGAGGGAAGCTATGCTCCGGCCATGGGGCACGGCTTGCTGCTAGTGGATCTTGTAGAGGAAGTCGTTTCGAAGCTGTAGCGCCAGTCCATGCCGTCGGACTCGCCGCCGTTTAGCCGGCCGACGAGCTCGTGCGGAGCGCCGCCGCCGTCGTCGTCGCGTCTCCCCGTCCGGTCAGTTTTGGTAGGGGTAGACCCACGGGTGTACTCGTCATGCCAAGCTTATGCCGCTGGGATGCCTCTCATCGCCGGATACCTCGCCGCCGGTGAGATCCCGACCGCCGCCGAGGTTAAATTAGGCACGGGAGGGTCCTTTTGCAAGGTTTCACGTTTTTCCGGGGTGACCAAACCAAGCTTTCCCCGCCCACGCCGGCCACCGGCCGGAGCCCGCGCTCTCGCTCGCGGCTTGAGATGAGCAAGAGGCCGAGATTGGCGAGGCTTGAGATGGCAGTCTTGGGGAAGAGCTTGGGGTGCTTTTGGCGGGGGAAGCTGCTGGTTTTGGCGCGCACGGAGGAACTTGGGACAAGGGAGCACGGGAGCATGCGGGATCCGGCCGCCGTCGCCTGGAGACGACGCCGCGGTACAGCCCGGCGGTGGACGTCTGCAGGAGGTTGGGGAACGGGACGAAGCCGTCTGCTGGCGAGGCGACGCGCGACCCGTCGCTTCGCAGGTGCGGGGGTGAAAATGCAAAATTGACCGTATACCGACGGCTCCTATAGACGGGCTGTACATGCCCTTAGCCATCCCATTTCCATTTGGCTCCAAATCGGGGGAGTATGGTGTCGTTTGTGCTACCAAAATGGTACTTGACTAGAAGAGTGGCCAGAAAATGTTTGTCCTGACCTAAAACGAACAGCCTATCTATTATCTCTTCGGTAAAACGGGAAATGAATGTATTTTGAATCAGAGTGGAAACAGGAAATGAATGTACAATTCTGAAAAATCAGAGTGAGCATGGCGAATATCGGAATTGTATATGATGTCAGACATGGGGATATCCTCCTACTGTGAACCTGAACTTTTTGGCGTTTGGCGTTTGGCGTTGTGATGCAGAGGAACATAGTATGTTCCATGACGTATGTGCGTATATATCAGTGATTATACCCGTACACGTACACTTTGCGTGTACTCCCTCCGTCCCTTTGTAAGTGTCGCCGTTGGTTTTCGTGCCATGATTTAGATTCAATTTGCAGGAAATACGTGCAACATTCTAATCTCTAAATAAATTTGTTAAAAAACTAGATCAAAAGATCTATCCAATGATACTAATTATGCACCTTAAATATTAATATATTTTAATATAAAATTAGTCAAAGTTATTTCTCGGGAAGTGAGAAAGACGGAGTACAGCAACAGCAACGGCCGATGGCGCTCGCCTTCCCTTCCACAAGATCCGGGACAGCAACCACTCCCCCCGCCGGCCATTCCATTTCGGCTGCGGCGGCACAAGCACAACCCAACCAACCACTAGTCTCCGACTTCGTCGGGCGGCAGCGCCAGCCATGTCCGCGCACCTCCGCCTCCTCTCCGCCGCCCACCTCATCCCCACCCCCGCGCCCGCACGTGCCCCTACTCCCCTCCACCGCCTCCGCCTCCGCCTCGCTGCCTTGGCCCGTTTGTTCGGCCAGACCTCCGCCCTCCAGCTCGCCGCGCTAGGTCCGGTCCTTCGCTTTCCTATTCAGTAGCAGTAGGAGTAGAGTATCATCTCCATACGGCGAACATGATGCTGCAACACAGTACTAGCAATTTTCAGCGGCTCTATCGCTCTTACACATCAATTACAACGATCCTTCCTGCCCAAATGCAGGCCTGATACGTCGTATATTGCTATGCCCATAAATTTGTAAACCATGCCCATCTGACAGGTTGCTCAATGTACACTTCTTATTTTTCTGTTTCCCTTCCTTTCCTTTCAGGGCCTGGGACAGTGTTCTGTGACTACCTCAGCTACATATTCATGTTCCTTTCGGTTGCAACCTCTAACATGGTGGCCACCTCCTTAGCCAAAAAGGTGCGTCGTCTAATTCCATCCTAGGTGCTCCATTCCTATGTGCTGGTATGCGTATCACCTTAGCTACATGGAATGGTTCTATAGTTTTACAGCCATTAAAAGTATTCCAAAACTATAGTTCAGTATGCCTCAGTGGTTGTCAGTAGCATTTGACTATGTATCAAATGTTAGTCACCTTCTTGGATTTTACATTCTTGCTGCTGTATCAGTAATCTAATCTGGTTGCAGTTACTATATGCAGGACAATGAACTTGCACAACATCAAGTGTCTATGTTGCTGTTTATTGCTCTTGCTTGTGGCATGGGAATGTTTTTGTTCACCAAGGTTTTTGGCACTCGAGTATTGACTGGTAAGACTCTAAAGAAAAATAGTGTCTGGACCTACAACTATCAACATGTTTTTTCATACTTACTTTGAAGTGTTGAACATTTTGTATTTTCTAATTCAAACCTTGATGCTTTATTTGTCATAGTATTATCTCATTTACTGCCTTCCTGCTTTGTCCTGGACTCAACCAACTAAGCACACAATGCAGTTTAAAGTAGGGATTATGTACTTCTTTTATCTTGGCTTCTGTTCTTATTTAAATTTTATGTTCAGATTATGATATGTGGTTAGAAAATGATAGGACACAATTATAAAGTGTCCTGTCAGTTTGTTGTTCCACATATTATCTTTTGCTCCACATGATCCATTTGTTGAACTTTATATGCGGTACCTTCACTATCCTCCATTAAACTATATAATCCCCTTTCCTTTTCCCCGCTCTTCAGCTTTTACTGGATCAGGGAATTATGAAATTGTCACTTCGGCCAATACATATGCACAGGTTTGTAACATCTCTCTCCGCAACATTTTTCCCCGGAATAATTGATAGGAAAGGCCATATTTCTGGATATATAGCTAACATGTTGTGGTTTTGAGTCTTCTTTTATTGAGCATTAGCAGTAAAAAATACTAGTATAAATGGATATGGTTCAAATTTCAATTGTGTGTTGTATATGAAATAAAATCTTGTAGGCCTGTGCATGAGGGTGGGAAACAGACAGAAAAGGCATATTAGGGCAGGTTACAAAAATGAAGCCATGCTCTTTATACTCTGATAGCTCTTCCTTCACTCATCACTTTCAGTGTTCAACTAGTTGTGTAGAGTTACCATGGTTTAATAATGACTAATAAAACCTGACGGGCATATTTTCTGCATATGGAAGTCTACATGCGAGGAAGGTGTACTTTTGCATGTACTGTGGACATCTATTTTCTTGTGATATCATGTGGTTGCTTCACCTGATGCATAGTGCTATTGAGGTCCATAAATCGCAATGTGCCAAGACCTTAGCCTATGCTGGCCATCAACCAACAAGCATGTAACAACTTGAGCATGCTTCCACAAAGTTGTTGCTCATCCAATGTATAGGTTAATAGGAATAGCATCTGATTTGTTCCTAAGCGAAACACCACATTGGTAAAAGTTTTTTTCAAATACTGTTATGCCTATTTAGCTCCAGATATTGCTTATTATCATGATTTCATAGTTAAAACTGTCTTTTGAATTGCCTAGATGGTCTATATATGTTTATTATCTCTATCCCTAGACAGCCTGAGATACGGTAGATGGCTCTAACCACAAGGCCTAAGTGGTTGGGGTTCTTGTTTTATATGCTTTTAAGCTTGTTGTATTATTTATTCAAATACCCTATATTATATATAGAATATGAAGTTTAAACTCCCCTTTTTGTGTGAAGTAACATATATATCAATATGTTTACCTACTTTCAGATAAGAGGCTTTGCATGGCCTGCAGTTCTTGTTGGCTTAGTTGCTCAAAGTGCTAGGTACATGCTATGCCCATTCTTTTTATCTCATGTTATTAGATATAGTCAGGTAGTTCTCTTTCTCGTTTGTGCCTGCTAATTCTGTCCTGCCCTTCTTATTTGTCAAACTGCAGCTTGTGGAAGTCTAAATGTATTACATTTGTTGTTTATTGAGATTTAAAAGTAAAATTATCCACAGAAGAAAAAAAAATGCTAAAAGTTAGCCCAAGTCATGAAGCAGAAGTTTGAATGCGGGTTAAAGTTAGGGAAAATTGGATCCATACCATCAAAAGAAGCTACTTTTAGATATATACCATCAAAAGATTCACCTATAGATATATACCATCAAAAGATGGCAATCTATAGATGTATAGCATTCCGTTTGCTATCTGTTAGTATCATCGTTAGTTTTATTTTTTTTGCCGATTTAGTATTTACTGAGTTCCAATTTTACCCATGCTGACTCCCAGTCCTCCAACTACAAGTCCGATCTGAACGCAAGAATGCACCGGTGGGCGGTGGGCGGTGCTAATGGAAAAACAAACTAGAATAGAAGAGGATTCCATTAATCCATCCCTGGTTAGCTTGACTCACGCTGGCTTACACCTTCTAGCTGTTGAGGGCCTTTGGCCGTGTATGATTTTTGCTTCACGAGTTAAATCGGCTAGGAATTAAAGCTCCGAGGAAAGAACAGCAAAATTGTTCCGACAGGCCCGGATTGAGCATCAAAATCAGAGCAAGAGGCACGCAAACAAAACAAAATCAACAAAAAGATACAGGATTGTAACTAAAATCCTTTCCTTGAGCATGCGACCGGCGGACACCACGGTGCCCCGGATGCACCTGAACCTCCACCGCGCAGCCAGCACTCGCCTGCTTCCCGGTCGCAGCATTCTCAGCGCTGACTTGCTCATCCACCGGAGTGTTCCGGCCAACAGCGCGCCAGCCAGAGCACTGCTTGCCAGAGGACTCCCCTTCGCCTTGCAGCCGCGGCCGTCGTTGTCTCCATCCTCGCCACGTACAGCAGCAACGGGGCGACGGCAGTCTATTCAGGCAACTCTCCGCTCCTCGCGAGGATAGAACGGTAAAACTTAACGTAGTGTTAACAGAAGTGCTAAGTTGCAAAGAAGTGTGGTTTTTTAATGGTATATATCCATAGTATGATCTTTTGATGGTATATATCCAAAGATTAGTTCTTTTGATGGTATGGATCCAATTTTCCCTAAAAGTTATATCTCCGTTCTAGATTCCCACCTTCTTTCTCAAAATGCTACAATTGCAGTAGAGCAGTGAAAATGTGCATTAGTCTCTGTTCCAGTGGTAACTAGTGGAACACTGGTGGTGGTAGATATATCTGAGTTTGACAATTGTGGCATTAATAATAGTCAACCGGCATTCCAGCACATGTAATCACCTAGTCTTCATATTGGCATGAATAAGCATGGGCTACACATTTACATGAATAAAATGGTTCGGATAGCAATGAATACTTAGAAATTATGCAACTATCTTGATTGGATGCACCGCTTATTATATGGTGTGTTTTGTATTACTCAGTCTGGGCATGAAGGATTCTTGGGGTCCTTTGAAGGCATTGGCAGCTGCTAGTGTTATAAATGGTGTTGGTGATATATTTCTTTGCTCTGTTTGTGGTTATGGAATTGCTGGTGCAGCCTGGGCAACTATGGTTTCACAGGTGCAGACACTTTCCCAGTCACCATCTCACATCTCTTTGGTGGCACCTTTTGACTTCCTCTCTCTCTTTTATAGAAGACGAATTGTTCACTTGCACATTAAGCTAGGAACTGAGAGAGAATGGAATTACAGATTAGTTTAACTTGAAAAAGGATGGTTTGTACCTATTATATGCTTATGGTAGGATACTCCTCTCTATTTAAGGTTAAGGCAGAGAAGATTATCTATGACTCTATGAGGGATACACAAGAGCTAGATAGATAATTCCTTCTTGCTAGGACACTTTTCTTCTCCTATTAATACAATGATACACAGCTCTCCCGTGTGTGAGAAAAAAATTCCCTCTTGCTATGCCAAGACCTTAGCCTACGCTGGCCATCAACCAACAAGCATGTAACAACTTGAGCATGCTTCCACAAAGTTGTTGCTCATCCAATGTATAGGTTAATAGGAATAGCATCTGATTTGTTCCTAAGCGAAACACCACATTGGTAAAAGTTTTTTACACCGCCTCAGAAACTTATAAAACATAAACTTAACCTCTTACCAGCAAATTTCTCTTTATTCATGATCTGATTGCTCTACACTCTTCCTCTGGCTACTAATGTTGATCTCATAGCCAATTTGTTTACATTGTTGGGTTTGTCTTTTGAGTGGCTATTTTTTGACACACTATCAGGTTGTTGCAGCTTTCATGATGATGCAGAATCTAAACAATAAGGGTTTTCGAGCTTTCTCATTTACGATACCATCAGCGAGAGAGCTGTTGCAGATATTTGAAATTGCAGCTCCTGTTTTTGTGACAATGACATCCAAGGTATCATTTTGGGGTCCAACTATCCGTATCCTTCCTTTATGCCATTGTAATTAATTATTTCAAACTCTCTTCAGGTAGCATTTTATGCATTGCTCACATATTCAGCGACTTCTATGGGAGCGATAACTCTTGCAGCCCACCAGGTTTATACTTCGTAACTTAGAAAATGATTGCTCATGAGGGAATATCTAATAAAAGGGAATTTAACAAGTGTATCATTTACTTTATATTTTTTTGAAGGTTATGATTAATATCTTATGCATGTGTACTGTTTGGGGTGAGCCTCTGTCACAAACTGCACAGTCATTCATGCCGGAGCTGATATATGGTGCTAATCGTAATTTGACTAAGGTACCTGTTGATTACAGTGTTAATATTTATGTAAATAACGACGTCATATCATTGTTTCCCTTACTGGCATTGATAGCAACGTGTTGTTGGATGAACATTTGTCCTTACGCTCTTGTATATATATGATTTCATATGGTTCAGCTAAAGAAAACTAATTGATACGGTTAGCCTGTCTTCAGCAGTTTCTCAGCAGACACATCCTTTTGACTTTTCATGTTCTATATGTTTTTTTTTATACAAAAGACCATTATGTTCTATATACTTTGTATCGAAAGTGTATTTGCACTGACCTTTCTTCCTTCTCCTGCATTAGAGCAACAGCTAATGGTTAGCGCAGCATACCTCAAATTCATTTCTACACTAAACTGTGTGGATATTTTGTTCCTTAATCAGAAAGATCCTAAAGCTAACTTTATTGTAGGCAAGGATGCTATTGAAGTCACTTGTGATCATTGGAGCGATTACTGGAGCAGTTTTGGGGACAGTAGGGACACTTGTTCCATGGCTTTTCCCCAGTGTCTTTACCAATGACAGAATGGTCGTCCAACAGGTCTGATGCATCGCATAATTTTTTTTAGATATTATTCATGCTTGGCCAGTAGTGTTTGTTGCTTAAATTTTCTTTGTAACTCATTAAGTCTGCACTATATTGCCAACAGATGCACATGGTACTGGCTCCATACTTCACTGCATTGCTTGTGACTCCTTCAGTACACTCCCTTGAAGGAACATTATTGGTATGTTAATCTGATTTATGTCATATGTCTGGCCCACATAATTCTCCTGTAAAGTGCACTGGGTTAACCAGGCTTGGTTTGTTTGCACCCAAATTAGCCCTACAAAACTTTGGCAACAATTTTGGCCAATGTTTTGGTTGCTCATACATTTGGCCAAGCATCCGAAAAGAAAAACTGCATCAGCTATGACGAAGAAGCCATGGGTTTCTTCTAAATTTGGTGACCAAAGAGCACCCAACTCCTGGGGCTACCTAAAGTTCGCTGTGGTTGGGGCACAAGCCAACACACTATGCCAAATAGAGTTGAATGCTTGAGTATTATTGCTTTTGTAATAAACTTAGCAATAACATGGCAGATGAGCGCTCCTTGTACTATTTACATAAAAATGTAATAATTGCAACAATCTTTGACATTATGGCATGGTAGTGGTAATCCAATAGATTGAAGGCTTATTCATGCAGAATTCCCACGGCCAACATATTGCTGCCTTCATTTGCCGGGCAATGTGCTGACATCTAATTTATATTTTTGTCCTCTTTTAGGCCGGAAGGGATCTGAGATATTTGAGTCAATCAATGAGTGTATGTTTTGGCATTGGAACCCTTCTATTGATGGTATGCATGTTCCTTTTTTTTTCCTGTCGTGAGTCATTACTCATTAGTGGGAGACCGCATGAATCTTTCTGCCACTTTAATAAAAAAGAGGATCGGGACATTAATGATTCTGAGGTCTGAACCATCAAAAATAAGAATATGATTTGCACTATACTTTCTACCCTCTGGTCACTTTTGAATGCTGCAAGTTGTTTTGGTTGAACAAGGAAAAGAGTGAGAGTCCATAGTCTGAAATTAAAATAGGATTATGATGATGAATTTTCTACTTTTTGTCTCATTATGAAAGGTCCTCCGCAACAAATTTGGTAGCTTGCCAGGGTGCTGGTGGATACTCGTTTTGTTTCAGTGGGTATGTTCCTTCCTATAAATTGGATATCTTTACATTTAACATCAAATATCTTAACTAGCTCTAATCTGGTATCTTGAACAATATGCCCATGCCAGGGTCGGTTTGCAAGTGGTTTACAACGGCTCATTTCTCCAACGGGCATGTTGTACAATGAAAATTTTAACCAGGTTGAGTACATCAAAACAGAGGCCACGTGAGGATGGTTACATGCCATTAGATGAGGTGAGATCATGGGAAGATGCAAAAGGAGATATGCAAACCTGGAAAGATCATTGAGCTGTCACCTCGGCCTAGCTTGCCAACTCGGCCTAGCTTTATGTTGGGGAAGTATCCAGGAGCAGCGGGTGATATTCTTTGGAAGCAAAGTTTGATGCTTAGCCTAGGAGATTAGGCCAGTTGGCTACCTAGGGTAGAACTCTCTTATCCATTAACTTTTGTCCTAGGAAAGCATACGTGATAGGCTCCTGGTACTGAGAAGGGTAATGATTACACTGTCAAACACTTGACGCCATAAGTTTGGAGTTAAGTGAGAGCTTACAGGGTGTCGTTTGTTAAGAATTACGAGATGGTTAATATCATGGAAATTGTTCAGAATCCTGGGATGTAAAATTGCAGAAATGCAACATCAGGCCAGTTCCACTTCCACCCTTCCAATTGTAACTCTTTACAGTACAGAGTTTGGGGTTAGGAACTTCAGCCTTCCAATTGTAACTCCATCCTGGGAAGTGAAATTGTTCTAATACAGTACATGCCATCAGTGTTGGCATCAATGAAATGCCCCCCAAATCAGATAATTGAATTTGGCTGTTCAAGTGTACTGCGCATAGAAAGTGAAAATGCTAGTATGTCAGTTACGGTGAACTCATTGCAGCCTGCAGCAATATTTACCATCGTCCCCTTTTTTTTTTTTGGAAATCACGAAGGAGATCCTAAGTCGTTATTGCAACTAGATGCACCCGGCACAGGTTCTACGTTTCAAATTTAACCAGTTAGAGCTTTGTTTATCAGATGCCTTAACAATTCATTATCCGAATACGAACTCATTTCTTCAAGTTATTTGTAGCACAAGTGCCACCTCAGCAACTTGTCAGTTGTTTCATGCTGATTAATTTTCGCATTCATATGGCTCGAAGAGAGTCACGCAGGGGTCATCGTCGTACTGCAGCACGTCAGCAGCTCGCTCGAACTCCTCCCTGAGGATCTTGATCGTCTGCCTGTCAACCACACGGCCTAGATCATGGCTGGTCTCGAATGGGTCCTCGATGCACATCAGATGGCGGTCGTTTCCGACGCGAGTAGTCCAGCTCTTCTCCTGCTTGCTGTTCACAACAAAACACACCGAGCCAGAGTGATGAATTTGTAAATTCTTCAAAAACCTAAGTGAAATATAATGAAATTTGATGATCCAAGTTTATTGTTCACTTAAGATCGTTAGCTCTTATTACCTGAGCGTGTTCCCCATGCGAACGGAGATGACGTCGCGCCTGTAATTGTGTTGGAATGCCCAGTAGTGGAAGAACGCCCAGAGCAATTCAGCGATGCTCTCCTTGTTTTTAGCACCGAAGTCTTGGAGCTGATGAACTTGGTCAAAATATGCACATTCGGTGCCATCAACATCCATGGTATATGTTTGCTCCATGGTCTGAAAATTGGGGGACGGGCACATGTTGCGTTAGAACGAAATTGACAAACCAATGCAAAACTTGAGGCTCAAAACTAGATGGGCAATTCTATATGAGAAATTCTAGTTATGACTGTATTCGTAGTTCAGTGACATAACCATAGCTGAAAAAAAACATAGTGGGGCTACTTTTCTGCAAAAAGAAAAAAAAAAGAAGAGAAAGACAAAAGAGACCAACCATAGCTGAATGATGAGCAAGCCATCGAAAAAGAAGTATGCATATGAAGTGTCAAACGGTGGAAATCCAGGACCAATTGAGCATTGACACTCCACCATAAGAAAAAGGAAAAAAAAGGGGAAAAGTTTAAAAATGGAAGTGGGTTGAAACACAACTAATTGATGGGGCTACCTATATCAACATCGTAAATCAAAATGCAAGGAAAATTTCAGGAGTGATCCTATCCTAAAATATAATTGCAATGTAAATTTGATAAAGTTAGTAAAAGGACCTGAAGACATGGTAGAATCTTGGGCTCTCGTAGCTGCAAGAAGTTAATGCACATAAGAACATACCTGCAGGTTCATTGAAACAAAGATTAGAAGTTGAGAACTCAATTGGTATTGAAACCAAAATATCATTTCCTTTTACTCACGCGTAGCTAGAGAGGGTCCCACGGTATGTTTCATTCACGCCCCTCAGTTTGGCCCAGTGTTTCACAAGAAATGCAAGCTGAAGTAATCTCTGATCAATCTGGGCGTAATTCTTGAGAAGCTTTGTGTTAGCAACAGCAAAGAGATTGTTGATGCATATGTCACAGGAGAAGCCACTTCCTGGATCTGACATCCTTACAATCGGAACTCTAGCACTGGTAATTGCCTGCATAAACGTTATATTAGAGACCAAGAGCAACAACATGAACAGACAATCAAGCAAAGATGTAGAAGGCAAGTCTTCATCAGAGTTCAACGACAAGATGCTATAAGAATTGAACTTGAAGTCTTCAACCCAAGTACAAGTACAGGATCACACAACAATATGCATAGCAACTCAGGTAACTTTGGATGAGAATGCTACATAATTAAAACTCAATGAAGGCTTACCTCCACATTGTCGAAATTTTCGGTCCTTAACACGTCTGCTAACTTCAGAAGAACCTCGACCGTGCTCTCGTCGCCAATCTCCATCTCAAGACAAACATCAACATCACTTTCGGATGTTCCAAATGAATTGGCACATGATCCGTAGAGATGCAGCCGAGCATTGGGCCACTGTTTGCTGACAGACTTCGCCAGAGAGTCCAGAAGCTGCTGCTGCTTGGACTTGTGCTCTTCCGACGGCTTCAGGGACTCGTAGAGCGCAAGCAAGCCGGGCGTGAAGGTGTCGATGTCGTGGCGGCACTCCACCTGCCTTCCGCGCATCCTGCCCCGCAAGTGCGGTAGCTGATTCGATTGAGACATGAGCTGCTGCAGAACAGATGATGAAGGAGCACCAGTAATTCGTTCGATCAGCAAGTGAATGAACAGATCATATATATGCGATCGATAGACCAAGAAAAGGGTTGCATTTTCATTGCTACGACGGAGAGTTTGCAGGTTTTTCCTACCTCGCTTGGCCGCTCGCCGCCGCCGCCGCCGTCGGAACACTCCTGATTAGAAGCCATGGCCAGAGAATCCTTGGCTTCGTCTTCGTCTTCCCGATCGAGAAGCCGGTGATGTCCACCGGTGTCCTGCTCTCCCTCCAGTTCGAGTCGGTCGTCGGCTTCAGTGCCCCCCTCATCCCCACCTGAATACCCCTCGCTCACCGCCGCCCGATCCTCGTCGCCGGCATCCTCCCCCTTCTTCTCCACGGCGACCCACGCCTGCTTCCTCTCCGCCGCCTTGGGCGGCCTCTGAGAACCAGAGCGTCCACCACTGTCGCGGGCGACGGCCCCAGGGAGGCTCCTCCCCCTCGCGCCGCTCGCATGTCCAGCGAACCGACCCGCATTGCGCGTCCTGGGCTCGTGGAACGCCGGCCGCGGCCGCGGCGAGGGTGAGTAGTGACGAGGAGGAGGAGGAGGAGGAGGAGGAGGAGGCTGAGGAGGAGGAGGAGGAGGAGGAGGAGGAGGAGGAGGAGGAGGAGGAGGAGGAGGAGGAGGAGGAGGAGGAGGAGGAGGAGGAGGAGGAGGAGGAGGAGGAGGAGGAGGAGGAGGAGGAGGAGGAGGAGGAGGAGAGAAACGAAGTAGTGCCTCGGGGGCCTCGCTGCGCTGCCGCTTTTTAAAAGGCCGCGGCCCGCAAGTCACGTCGTTTTGCACTTCGGCCGCTTGCAACCGCAGCCCATTTTCGAAAAGTCAGTTCAAAATTAAACCCATTCCTCCTGTTGCATTGAGTTCCGAGTCACATAATCACAAATGAAGAGTTGCTCAAAAAAAAAAAATTCACAAATGAAGAGAAGATAGCGTTTGGTTCACCAAACATAACACAAATGTATTACGGAGTGATATTGGATACTATTATGGGCGTTTGTTTCGAGTCACTCCGTAATCTATTACCGTGTAATTGGATAATAGGCTATTCATATATGATCCGGCTCATTCCTGCCTGTAATCGCATCAGTACATCGTTTCCCTCGTCTCGTTACTCTTGGTTTGGAGATATGAGTATTGACTAGCAGCGTTACAGTTCATCCGCCCTTTGTTCTTTGCACTACCCTAAGCAATTTCTTGATAAGCCCATAGCAAACGAGTTTCAAAAGAGTTGTTCAAAATTAAATTAATAGATAGAAAAAGGATATAGTCATATCAATTGGTACATTCTCCTTTGACACCTTTTACCACATTAAACATGGAATGCTCCTTGGTACAAATACGAATGCACACACTCGATCTTGAGATCGTGAGTGTGATGGGAATATATTCACATGCGTCTAAGTTTGGTGTATTATATGCACGTGTAAACGTATGTCCTACATATAAAGGTACTTCAAATAGGTCATTGGTTCATTGTCAAATTTGTTGGTATATGAGCATGCAAGCTCATTATCATGTGATCAATGTTGGTACCTACCACAAACTCATCAAAGTGCACCACAAAATGTAGCCAATGATGTTGAGAGTGGGCTATCGTGGTCTATACTCGCACTACGTGGTTGGTTGTTAAGAGAAGATGAGCTAGAAATATATAGGACAATATTATTCTCACTTTGCACACTTTCTAATATATACGGAGTACATATACAATCAAAGGTTGGGATAATTTATATACAAATTTTAAATAAAATTGCCTAATAATTTCACCTAAAGAGGATCTGAGTGAAATAGCCATGAAACTCAACTCGAGAGCGCTGGCAGTGGCAGAGCAACAATTCCGTTTTAGTTTGATTTATTTATACTTGTACCATGATAATCCTTGCAAGGATGGCGTGAAGTACTGAAGTGTAACCTAATTTACAAGAGAAATTTGGACGTATCCGTAATGTAACAACTGCGCGGAGGGAAAGTAGACCGGACTCCATTTATTTAATTTCCATTGAGCTCAGGGACGAAATCGCGAACTTGTAGGGTTTATTTGCCTTCCTGATTCGAGACGCATCCACCGATCTGCGCCATCGGCTCTCCTCCCCACCCCCCATCTCTTCCCCAAGCGAAGAATCGGCGGCGGCGGCGGAATTCGTGGGATGGCGGGCATGGGTGACATGCCGATGAGGCCGGCGCGGCCGGGCCCGCCGATGCAGCACCGGGGACCTCCGCCGATGGCGCGCCTCCGCCCTGAACCAATAGACCGCGAGAAGGTCAGTTCTCACCCTAGCCCCGCCTGCTCCTGATGTTACTCATCCAACTCATGGATTGGCCCTTATGTTCCGAGCTGTGGTTGTAGAAGTAGGTGGATAGCAATAGGTGATTCCGTACCACTAGGTTAGGTTTTGCTTTTGCATCGAGGGGAATATGAGTGCTGAGACCGCCGACTATTGATTACTCACTGATGACACGCTGTTTGTTTTGGTGCAGACATGTCCTCTCCTGCTCAGGGTGTTTACCAGGGTAAGCGTGCTTGTCCTCTTATTTTTGCCCCATCTAAATATTTGGTTACATTTGATGATTATTAGCGGTTTACTTTAGTGTGTTCAGACTTGAGCAGGTTGTAGTCTGTCTCTTATACACATCTAGATGTGTATAAGAGACAGGTGTAG
>OAMR01000551.1:692189-718388 GCA_900205405.1 Echinochloa crus-galli
GGTGAGAGTTTGTTTTGCTTGTGACTATCTTGCTGTAACAGCTTCTATTCATCTACAAAAACTAAGTCACTTGCACCATCTGTCAAATATGCCCTCCAAGGAATGAATTGAGGAATTTGTTACCATTGCTAAAACGTGAAGCCCTCGTGTTAAGGTTTAATGCTGATGCCAGCATATTGCCATTTTATGTCGCAAATGCTAGTTCTTTTCTTTGACTGAATTTCTGTTGTGGAAGGAGCTTATGTCGTTAATGCTAAAAATGTAAAAGCCCCCTTGGTGTCAATACTGATGTGTCAGCTTATCATTATGAGTGTATCTCCATTGAATATTTCATTAGTCTCTTAATTATTCTTCTCTTAATTAATAGCACATTTGCTATCATACAATTATGTTGGTAGGTTTTGCATACCGAACACATGCTTTTAGTACAACTCTAGGCCCTTTCCATGTGTCTATTAAAGTGAGTTTACTGTTCACAGCATGATGGTCATGAACTTTTAACTGAAATGTGGTTTGTTACTTTGTTAGTTAATCCAAATGGCTCTGCCTGCTTGCGAAAGTTCACTACACAACTCATGTTCCACTGCATGGCTAACCTTTCTTGACTGTCTTGAAATATTTGAAGGTGGGTTCGACCTTGGCGTATGGTCACGGAAAAGTGGATGATGCCAGAACACTGGCAGAGCTCGGATTCCAGGTTCGCACCAATGCTGTATTGTGCCTTCTCTGATTATGCTTTTTGTCAATGCACAAATTACTCATCTATGCTGCCTCGTTCTGCAGATTGGTGATTATTTGAGCGTTGCAATCATGTAAACGATATGCCCATTCTGAACTCGACAACTGCACCGGATGTAACTGTTGTGACGTCAAAAGCCCAGAGGGGCAAGACATGAATCTCCGTTAGCACTAGGGAATTGGAACCAAAATTGTCTGTAATACTGTTGTCAACTTTAACTAGTCATTTGAATGCTCAAGGCATCTGGTGTGATTGCTTTGTTAATATTGTACTTAATCTGTGGTGCTTGAAGTTTGGCCGGAGGGATGTGAGCTTTGATGCCCTCGAAGGAAAAGTACGTGTGCTAATGTAAGTGGCATTCCTGATGTGACAACGCCATTTCTTAGGAACTCCTCTGCGGCAGGACGCAGGAACCAGACCTGCTCCCAGCCATTTTGACTCGAACCATGAATCCATCAAACAGAGCTGCCCACTGCACGAAATGGTAGAATTTCTTGTGTTACTAAACTTTAAACCATTGATCTGCATAGGGAGCTATCAATGGAGCCAAGCTACAACGTTTTCATTGATTAGTTTCTATATGCAGATCAAGATGACGGGGTGCCAGGGAAAAGAGTTTTTTTCCCTTTTAAAATTAAAGCAGGAGCACCGCTATTGCATTTAAGAAGAGAACTTCAAGGTTACAATTCTAGTGATAGTGATATTACATAGCCAGCTTTGCTCACTCATAGATACAATAAGATACACTAAGAAACGAGTTAGTGACATACTGCTTTTCTAAGATGATTCACGGGGTTCATCCGATGCTCCTTCTCGGCCATATCTGCGATCTCATTTGTAATGGTGTAAAGAGCCTTGTAGCATCTCATGCAGCTGGGGAGCGAATCAGCGGCCAGAGTGTTCGACCTGCAAGTCGCATTTTGTGAAATGTATACCGCCATGGCGCCATAGTATGAAGCAATTAAAGATCTAACTGAAGTATTTTTAATATGACCACAATGATCCATCAATATCCATCAGTATTGTTTAAAGAGCCTTGCACTACTTTTCCTGTTTGGAAGGCTCTGTAGGTAGCTGAGGTGGTGCCTGTGCCTGGCTTTGTACTGCTAGAAGCATGCCGCTACTACCTTCGAAGTAGGCTGAGAGTTGAGCGAGTGAAAAATTACATGAAACCAAGAATGGAGAAAAGCTATTGCCAAGTGTTCAAATAGCTAAGTAGGCATTCTATTTCATTGGACAATGATTTGTACTTCTGTTTGAAACCAAGTGTATATTTCTATTATACATCGCTACAAAACTTTATGCAATAAAAATGAATTCTTAAGGAAAAGATTTGTTCCGCCTCGCTCGACTTCGCGCCGGGGTCGAGTCCGTATAATGTCTCGTATATGCGCACTTTGGTCTCCTTGCTTGTTAGAGCAATATAAAGTAACGTTCAATTGTAAAGGTCACTTGTTACAAACACAATATAAAGGTCACTTGTTAGATAAACAACGTTCAATTGTATTGTGTTTATACTAAAAATCATATATCATATGCTCTATGTAGCTTTGTCGAATCTATATGTTGCGCGTAGCAACGCACGGGCATTATCCTAGTTCCCTTTTAAAATTAAAGCAGGAGCACCGCTATTGCATTTAAGAAGAGAAGTTCAAGGTTACAATTCTAGTGATATTACATAACCAGCTTTGCTCACTCATAGATACAATAAGATACACTAAGAAACGAGTTAGTGACATACTGCTTTTCTAAGATGATTCACGGGGTTCATCCGATGCTCCTTCTCGGCCATATCTGCGATCTCATTTGTAATGGTGTAAAGAGCCTTGTAGCATCTCATGCAGCTGGGGAGCGAATCAGCGGCCAGAGTGTTCGACCTGCAAGTCGCATTTTGTGAAATGTATACCGCCATGGCGCCATAGTATGAAGCAATTAAAGATCTAACTGAAGTATTTTTAATATGACCACAATGATCCATCAATATCCATCAGTATTGTTTAAAGAGCCTTGCACTACTTTTCCTGTTTGGAAGGCTCTGTAGGTAGCTGAGGTGGTGCCTGTGCCTGGCTTTGTACTGCATCAGGGTCAGGTGGTAGAGGTGGTCCAGTACTTTGAAGTCTTAGTACAATAATGTGTCTGATTGAATGCAAAGATAAATCGAAGCCTGAATCAGAGATGGTGGCAACAATTTTAACGCAGAGCAACCATTTGCTCAATTTCCTAACCACGACACATCAATTTTCTCACCACGCAAACTCGAAGGAAATGACAGGACTCACGCTGGCAAAAGAACTTGTGGCTCGGATTCTGAAGCTTCCTGCCCAACTGTTCAAGTGACCCCATCTCTCTTTCTGCCATTGAGTCTCGGCATGGACTAGATTGGGATACAGCATCATGGCGGTGCTCATCATTCACAAGGTCTTTCACCCTCCCAACATGAACACTTATCAGAGGATAATTTGGCATTGGAAGTGGTCCGAGTTTACTCCATATGTGAGAAGAGCAGCCACATTTTCTGAAGATGAAAATGTTATGGATGAACACTTGCACACAACACACTGGGTGATGATAGATCCTGATCAGTAAATTCCAACGCAGTTAAAGTGAGCAAAACTCACCATATCCTCTTTTTCTTGTACTTGGAAAAGCACCAGAAGCCCTATTTGTCTCACCTCCACTTCATTTAACCAGGAATATGGTATCAGGAAATTCAGGGTTTAGTGTCTCTTTAGGAGTGACCATCTCATGAGCTCGTGTAATCTGAATTAGATGATGTTATGGGCGAATTCAGGAAAATCAAATCAGACCCTTTAACAAAGTGTAGCATCATCACTCATCAGACAACCCTTCTTGTTGAATGAGTAACGACCATCCATTCCTTGCCGGTCAGTTGATCAGGCAACCAACTCGATATCCAGTTTCAGCATTCTTTCTCTCTTCCAGACCACACTGCACTGAAGCTGAGAAGACTCTGCAAGGCTTCTTCGAACAGCGTGGAGTAAATCCTTAGCTCCTTTGCCTAATTCTGGCAGTGGCGCGTCTCATCTGTTTACCAACAAAATCAGCTTCTTTCATCTTTCCAGCTTCCTGGAGTGCATGATGAAGCAAGACTAGGCTGCGGGGTGCAGCAACAGCAGAAGTGCTTCCATTCTCAATTAGCTCATAAAAAAGCCGGAATGCCTCTGAAGCTCTACCGTCCATGCAAAGGCCATCCAGAACCAGACTGTGAACTGCCACACCCAGTTCATGATGCTTGTGCAAGCTAAACAAGGTAAACTCTGCTGCATCTATGAACTTCTTGTCCTCGCAAAGTGTCGCGATTACTTTTTCCATCTTGATGTAATAGCCATTATCATACAGACGCTTGGTAATCTTGTATGCACGGTCATGGAAATCACTTTTGAACAATACATCAATCAGATTAGTAGAAAGATCAACATTCTGGCGGATCTTCCTCTCTAGCATTATCTCAATCAAATCAGCGGCTTCTTTCGCACATCCATCTTTCTTCAAAAGGCCCAAAAGAACCGAGTGGAATGCACTTGTGCTAGGCCGAAGACCACCATTTAACATCCTGTGAAGAGCTTCCCAAGCTGATTTCATCCTTTCTTTCTGCATAAAACCATCTATCACAGCAATGTAGCATTCAATGTCAGGCACAAGATCCCTCTTCAACATTGAGAGAACCAGCTGGTACCCTTCTTCAAAATCCCCCTCCCTACAATGTCCTAGGATCAACGTCTTGAATGCTTGGAAATCAACCTTGCTCCTCCTGTCCAGCAACTGCCCAAACAGCATCCTGGCTTTTTTTGCTTTCCCATTCTCACAGAAGTATATAAACAGTGGGTTATACGCTGCAACAAGTGGTACACAACCACCTCTTTTCTCGAGGACCTCCTTCTCCAAGATCTCATCCACAAACTCCTCAGACCGACCAAACTCACCACTCTCACACAATGCCCGGATAACCATGCTATAGCTTGCAGAGTCACGCCTGACATGGAGTTCTGTCATTTGATCAAACACCTTCATTGCATCCTGAATGCGCCCTTCCCTTTTCTATATGCAGATCAAGATGACGGGGTGCCAGGGAAAAGAGTTTTTTTCCCTTTTAAAATTAAAGCAGGAGCACCGCTATTGCATTTAAGAAGAGAACTTCAAGGTTACAATTCTAGTGATAGTGATATTACATAGCCAGCTTTGCTCACTCATAGATACAATAAGATACACTAAGAAACGAGTTAGTGACATACTGCTTTTCTAAGATGATTCACGGGGTTCATCCGATGCTCCTTCTCGGCCATATCTGCGATCTCATTTGTAATGGTGTAAAGAGCCTTGTAGCATCTCATGCAGCTGGGGAGCGAATCAGCGGCCAGAGTGTTCGACCTGCAAGTCGCATTTTGTGAAATGTATACCGCCATGGCGCCATAGTATGAAGCAATTAAAGATCTAACTGAAGTATTTTTAATATGACCACAATGATCCATCAATATCCATCAGTATTGTTTAAAGAGCCTTGCACTACTTTTCCTGTTTGGAAGGCTCTGTAGGTAGCTGAGGTGGTGCCTGTGCCTGGCTTTGTACTGCATCAGGGTCAGGTGGTAGAGGTGGTCCAGTACTTTGAAGTCGCCGGCGGTGTGCCCGAGCCCATAGAGAAGAGGGAAAATGACGTCGATTAAGGCTGTGTTTAGTTAAAAAGTGGACGGAAGAGTTCGGTAAAAATGTCACATCTATAGCGTATATTTTTTTATTTGTTTGTGATAAAATCTAAGTAGGTTTAAAAAATTCGTCTCGTCATGTACATCAAAACCATGTAATTAAACTTTTTATTTACCCACGTTTAGTGTTTCATGTATGATGAGAGACTTGATGTGATAGATGAATAGTGAAGTTTGAAAAGAGAATTTTGGGAAGTTTGGTGATGTGATGGAGAACTAAATACAGCCTTTGTCAGTAGAATTTAGAAACTGACGGGAGTGATTTTGGCTGTGTTTAGTTCCACCAAAAACCCAAAATTCTCTCTCCAAACTTCTATCCACCTATCACATCAAATCACATCAAATCTTTCTTCATGCATGGAACATTAAACGTGGATAAATAAAAACTAAGTACATAGTTTTGATGTACACGATGAAACGAATTTTTGGAGCCTAGTTAGGTCATGATAGGACAATGTTTACCACAAACAAACGAAAAGTACTACAACGCCCTACAGTGTCCGATGTGACATTTTCATCAAACTTTCTCTTCCGCTTTTTGAAACTAAACACACCCTTTGCACAAAACCTGACATATTTTCTACAACTTGTGGATCATGAGCCATGGCCATTAGCAATTTAGCATGGCATAGAATATTAACCATGGCAAGTGTATCAAATCTAAATGAGCTCGTTAATTATCCTTGATCTAAATAAATGATCCTATAGAGTATAGACGATCCCTATTTTGATTTCTTTGGAGAAGACAGCCAGCTAGGGGATGTTAGTTCAGATGGTGACGGTGTTGACTCTCTAACATCGGCATTAGGCAACGAAGGTAACATCATCACAAATTTGTTTATTCTAAAAAATGTCTGGAAATTGTTTTTTAATATGTTTGGAAATTGTTGAGAAGATAAATCAACGCAGGATGGTTGGCACTTCAAGAGAAATGGGAAAGACGTACGAAGTTGTGAAAGAGGGGAAGATGACCAGGAGAGGATGAGAGAAGTGACCCATATATAATGGTAAAATAAAGTGGAACAACAATATGTAGATAGAATCGAGACCGTTGGAACTGGAAAAAAAATCAGATGGGCCAGTACTCTCACTGGATGTGTCATACTGTCATGGAGGGTCTTATATCAATAAATGGATGACCACCACATTAGTAAAAATGATGACTTGGCAAGATATTTATGAAAAAAACAAGAGAATTTCATGGCTATGATATTCCTCAAGTCCAGTTACCAAGGCCTATGAAACTCATGCACTCTATAGCATGTTAAACGTTTGGTTGTTTATCTTTGTGTTGACTGTTCGGAACTTATTACTGAAAATATTGCCAGTTGGGCCGGTTAAAGGGCAGCACTGGGTTGGACCTGAACCAAGGGATGAAGGCAAAGTTTGAGCTGGTCAGCAGCAAAATGGAAAGATGCATATCAAACCGGGGGTGGCGAGCTCACGCTCAATGCGAGCTTTGCTCGATTCCTAACCCTAAACCCTTCTTCTTTCTCCCAGACTCACAGCCCTTTATCAGAACCTTCTAGAAATTGTTATAATCTTCTACAACCCTGTAACCTTACCTGTTAGTCTGTGTTCATCTGTTGAATCAATATAATAGCGTAACACACTGACGAGCAAGAATCTTCTGATTCCGTAGCATCAAATGCATACTAAGGCCTACGCCAAATAAAGGAATTGAAGCTCAATACCAAACTACTCCGTAATGTGAAAACCATCCTCTGTCAGCATGTGATCGTATGTACTCCGTATGTGAAAACCACCCTCTGTCAGCATGTGATCACTCTTCACCAAGGTCACCAGGTTGCAAAAGTGTCTGTTGCGATGGATTGCAAGCAAGAGCAACCAGTCAGATTTGATCAACTCAGGGTCCTGTACGTTTCTGGCAATGCATGCATGTGAAATAACGTGTTTCTTTCATTTGGTCAAGTCAATTTGGATCTGTTTCTGATAGTTTGGATTTGTTTGTGCCTGCAGATATATGAGGGGGGACACAAACACACACAAAACTTCGAAATCTAGCTTTCATTGACACGTACTGTACGACGACAGTTGCTGTCCGTAGCCGCAACCAACTACTGGTTTCACACAGTTGCATTGTGCATCAACGTTTTAAATCTCCCGCTATAGCTTCGTTATATCTCGCTATAGCCTTTTGAGACAAAAAACCGCTATTTGAAATCATGTACAATTTAGCCGCTAAAAACCGCTATAGCCTCGTTTAGCCCGCTATTAGCTGTTTTTTTGACCCCAACCGCTAAACCCCTTAGCCCGCTATTTAAAACCATGTTGTGCATACATGATGCTGACCATCCTTCGTTCCTGGCGGCCGGCGGCGCGTTCACCATGCTTTTTATTTGAACCCGGATTAATTTTTCTACTACAGGCTGCCGACGAAACTATTGACTTGGAAATTGTGTATATATATTGTTTCTTTTTCTTGAAGAAACGACTGGAGAGGAAAATAATTAAAAGCCCACACGTACAGGCTGCTGAGACCAAACTATCGCTGTCCTCTCGAAGACAAGCTGCTGGGCAGTGGTCAGTGCTGGAGCTTTCGTTTGGTCATGTTCATGTGTGTCGTGTGTGGATTTTTTTTTGTCTGCCCTGAACCTCTGCAGAGGACCTCCAAATGAAGAACAGTAGTTATTTCACAACAAACACCGACCTAGAAGCACTTCATCTCGACCGTGTGCATGAGCATCCAACGGTCGTCCTTGTTACTTCCTTCCACCGACGAACTTTGTTATATTGAGCCATACAGTTTTTTGCATCTCTCGGTGGACCTCATACATTACATTTTCAGGTAGCTACGAATTCGAAGACACATCATACACTACATGCATTTTCAAGTAGAGAAGAAAAAAAATATAATATCGTAGCTTTCTAGCGATGGATATACGTCCATCTTCTTCTCTGTTTTTCTTTTCAAGAACTTGCCTTGCCAAGTATTTCATTAAGTAAAAAGAGATGTTTACAAAGAAACGAAAAGACGACCCTTAGCCGGCCAGGTAATTATATTTCTACTAGCTATATATTTACTAATTTACAAGAAGCTAGGCATGATTTCTGCCAAGTACATTATATTGGTGCACACATGCATGTCACATGTGTTCTCTCATGGAGCAAAGTAGGTTAAGCTTCAAAGTAGCAGCATCCTCATGTAGTCCTCAAGGACGAGGAGTCTCTGCTCCTTGTCGTAAGAGTACATAACGCTCACCATCCTGGCAGCGTTGAAGCAGACTTGCGAGAAGCTGCCGGAGAAGGTCCTCCGGCAGAAGCACTCCCTGTTGAGCTCCTCCCACTCCCTCGCGATCAAGCCACGCATGTGTTCTTCCGCGTCAGCTTTTGTGCAGCTAGGGTTCTCCATCAAGTAGAAGTCCCTGTAGGATCCATCCAGCCCTCCTTGTGCTTCATCCTGCAAACAAAATCCCATGAACAATTAAAAGTGCTCACATCAGGGTCAGGGGTTTATTTTCTGCTAGATTTGTGATGAAACTTTTTACTGTGGATATATGTATGTGGTGAAAACATTCGATATGAAGCTAGTGTGCGTTGTGCTGACCTTGGCACTGCCCATGTCATCCCAAAGTCTGAGGATCTTAGCCGGGCAAGAGATGGCAGGAAGGATTTGATGATCAGTGAGCTTTGCAGCATCCACATTGTTACATGCTGCGTGATCTTGCCCTAGAAGGAAGAATAAGTGTGCAAATGTAAGCGGCGCTCCGGAAGTGACAACACCATTTCTCAGATAGTCCTCTGCGGCAGGAGCCTGATGGGTTGCCAGCCATTTTGACTCGACCATGAATCCATCAAACAGCACTGCCCACTGCAAAACGTGGGTAGAGTTAAACATGCAAATGGATTTAACGGTGTGAAACATGTTAACACTTGTTTTTAATCAATGCATGCATATTCATTGTAGAGTTCAGAAATATAGATCATAGCTAAGATGGAACTATACAAAACTTCTCGATTCGCTACTGTCATATCTTAGGAAGATCAAATCGAAGGACTGTAAAGAAAACCAAGTTATTGCTTGTAACACATACATCTTTCTTGAGATGATTGATAGGGTAGAATCCATGCTCCTTTTCGGCCATATCTGCGATCTCATTCGTAATGGTGTAAAGAACTTTGTAGCACGATCTCATGCAGTTGGGGAGTGAATCAGGAGCCGCAGTATTCCACCTGCAAATTGAATTTTGTACAGTGTACTATATATCAGCACATGAAATAATTAGATCTATTCCAATTATTGCTGTAACTAGAAAAATTATTAATATTTAAATCTAGAACAAGTATACATATAAACTTTAGAGTAAATAATTACACTTACCATAGAACAACTTGGCATATGGGTGATAATTGCTATACAACTTGTAAAATGCTCAATTTAGTACAATATTTTGAAAGTGGGTGCAAATTGGTCTAACAAGTTGCAAAATGCTCAATTTAGTACAATAACTATATGTATGCACTATTTACTATACAAGTTTGAGACGTACTGTCACTTTCAAGCTTATTAGTATATTTATTTTGAAACAAGCAGAAGCAGGGAAAGAAGCTATTCCTATTATGAAAAAAATAAAGAAAGACCAAGCTTACATTTTGATTGCCTCGGTGAAGAGGGAGAGCTCCTCTAGTGTGCCAACAAGGTCAAATATGTCATCCACAACATAGACAAGTGAAATTATCTTTGTAATCTCAACCCGGTATCTGGAGAAGGAAGATCCCTCGAGGACTGCCATGGGCCACATGTACCATTTGAGCACCTGGTCCCGGGCAACCGGTATTTCTTGAGCCAATCCTAGGTCCATCCACCATCTGCATCACATGAATAAGATCTCTATTTTTAGTAAATAATAAAAAGCTATGATTATCTCAACGTACACAACTGTATGTAAATTAATCTCTATATAAATCCTCATGTCAATTGATCTAGCACGACACTTCTGTGTGCTACTAATAACTAGCAAACAACACTTGATCATATTTACCTTTTAATCTCCTGCATTTCTTGCTGATGTTGCAGTTTGTTGAGCTGGAACTCTGCAATTGCTAGTTCCTCCATTGCAGTGTTTCTGGTGGGCAGGCTCTGCAGGTAGCTGAGGTGGTGCCTGGCCTTGTACTGCATCAGGCTGAGGTGGTATGGGTGGTCCAGGGACTGCCTCACATACCTTGCAAGGCTTGGGTCCAAGTACCTGATGGCAGATGCAAGGTGCTTGCTTGAGAACTCCTTTGCCTCGTGGAGTGATGCTTCATCTCCCATGCCCAGGTGTGACATGTCATGCAGGCTCAGGAGCCCCCTGACGTCCTTGCTGTGAGCTAGGGTAAACTCGCCATTGCCATCGGTGAACCTTCGGAGAACGTCATCTGCCCACATCGACAGCAGATCGATCAACCAGGATCGATCATGGAAGCCATTTCAGAGTTCAGACATCAATATATATCTGTTGTTTCTACCCATAATACTATACATATAATTATATATACGTTAATTTGCTGACCTGCTGAAACATCATGGCCGGCCTCTCTCATGAGCCTGAATGCAAGTGTTGCATCGAAGAGATTATCGCTGTGGATGAGATCCATGCACGCAGCCATGCCGCTCTCGATCTCTCCCTCGAAGTAGTGGTCGATGCAGAGGCGCTTGAGGTTGTCGATGATGGTGATCATCTCCCGGCCGCTGTTCCGACGTTGCTGCAGACTATTTTGTATGTTCGTCTTCAGGCCCCCTGCAGCCGTTTTCCATGATGGACATTCATATATCAGACATGTGTATTTTCCAAAACGTGGCACGTATATGGACGTTCTTTGAACACACTATTATATGCCAACCTGTTTTTCAAGAAAATCACTAGGGCTATATTAGGTTCGATCATTTCATTGAGAAACAAAAGGTAGAAGAGAGCCTCCATCCGCGCTAGCGCTAATAATATAATTAAGCTACCTGGAGGTCATCAAATTCAGTGAGCAGCAGCGTTTTGGACGCCGGCGCAGAGCGGACTGAACTGCCGCGGCGGTGGCGTCCTCGCCGGCCGTTCCCCGCCGCGGCCGAAGCTGGAAGGAGAAGATTCTCCACGGAGGGGAAGGAGAAGATTCGTGCAGGTGCAGCAGCCATTGCTCGATACTATTAAGAACTCGAACAATATATAACACGTACAGCTTAATTATTAATCACAAATAAGTCCCAAAGACTTTGGTATATATGTGTGCTGGCAGCTTGTAGTCGAGCTACGAGCACGCCCTCCAATTTATAGGCAGATCGAGCTAGCTATACTAGAGGGCTCCCTCATTTCATCAGATATTAAGCCTCTGAATCGAAGCGATAGTGTCATCAACAGCTGCAGGACATGTAAGTCCACTCGTGTCACTGTTGTTCAGGACTACACACACGCCTTCGGCGTTTCTTCCTCCTGAACCTCTGCTTGTGCGTGTGAATCTCTAACAACACACTGCACGACTCCAATTTGTGCGTACGGGCATTATTAGCAGCCTGTCCATGTGGAAAACACGACTTGATCCAGAGCAACAGGCATGGGTCGAGTAAGCCGGCTTTCCACATGGGTCGACCTGGTATGGTTCAAACTGTTGATTTTTTTGACTTGGCAGTCGCTTTCTAACAAGGCAATGTTGATTATTTCTGCTAGCCGCCGCCTGTTAATATTCTTTTTTTATTCATATAGAACTGGAGGAGCAAGCTTCTACTGGTTATATATTAGAACAAAAGCCAAAGTTTACAAAAAATAAGAAAGAGGAAAAAAACTACAAGAGAGAGAATTCAGCCATTATACTATAGATGAGTGTTATGTAGTTTTTGCTCTATGATTATGTTATTGCGCCCATTCAAATCAGTGTCGTATGTGGTCATAAGCAGGATGGAATGGAGAGCTTCTCTGACCTTTGCTCGGGTTCCATTTATTGCCTAGGTCCGCCAGGCTTGAATGAAGGCACACAATTCTCTTACTGTGCAAGGTTTGTTGCTGAAAATGTACTATACAATTCTTTGTCAAGAGAAAACAGGGACGAGCCGATTGAGAGCAGTATGCTGGATCGAGAGCAGTATAAGCAGGCTCGAATTTATGGTTCAAATTGTTGATTATTTGACCTGCCAATCGCTTTCTAACAAGGCCCCCATTGTTAATTCCTAGCTGCCTGTTGGATGGCAACGTCACAGTAGTTTGGTTGGTATGGCATTTTCTAATAATATCTTCGTTTGAAACGAACTGGCGTAGCTAGAAGATCAACTGTCTATTATATTAAATAGAAAGTACGTAGTCGTTTTCATACATCTCCATCTCCAATTGGAAAAGGGGACATATCCAGTGCGAACCAACTCCTCCGTGCAAACTTTGGAAACCAACATGCATGGTGGCATGCATAGGAGGTGGGAGGCCTATTGGGTAAACATCGTATGAAACAGATTGTGGTTTCCAAAGTTTGTACGGAGAGGTTGGTTTTCACCTGATACGTTGCCATTGGAAAGGGGAAACGAGGGCGGTGTGTTTAGAATCCGTGTATTTTTCAGCAAACTGATTCAGTTCATTCCACGTGATGAATGGGGTCAAAAGAAGATGGGGGTATATTATATAGAGAGGAGAGTACTTGAGACTGATATATGCAGGGCGGGGCTAAGCTCCATGTGTAGGGAGCCTGACTGTGGTAGCTGCAGTTTTGGTCCCAAAAGTTTCAAACCACAATAAGTGTGAGGGAAAATATCAGACAAACAAACTGATTTAGTTCGTCTCGCGGCCTCTCGTATTGAGTCATTATACTGTAGGTGTTTGTTGCTTCATATATATATATAGAGAGAAGGAACAAGCTAGTACAACCGTATGTATGGAGAAGTATGCACCATATATATCCTCCCAAAAGTGGGTGGAGCCACATCCCTTTCTAGGCATCAAAAAGTTGAGATGTTATTGATACTACAATTGGATTTTATTACATTCTAGGTAGGTTGAGTTACAACAGAATAAAAATCGTTGGTGGCCGGTACACACAACAGCCGCCGTTTCTATGGTTCAAGACCGGTGTTTTGACAAATGACCAAGCAAAAATCCACCAGTGCGGTCTTTTTTCCTTCCCCTTTCAATCATACACACATATAGGACCTGTTTGCTCGGGAGCCGGAGAAAGCTGCCTGGCACATGCAGCAACCCTAGGCTTCCGATTTCGTTGGCCTGGGGCCACGATCGCTGCCTGGGGGGCGGAGCTGCCTGCCAGGCAGCATCCAAACAGGCCCATATAGCAACGCACATATACTCACTGCCCTATCATGAAGCCAGCCAGGCTCCTAGTTTAAACCTATCTCTTTTTTCTTTTTTTTGAGAAATAGTTCAAACCTAGCTAGGCCATGCGCATTGCATGCGTACACACCCTTGTCATGGTCAAGTCAGTCAATGGTCGTTATATAGCCTTTTCGCTTTCCTTGCTATATATGGGTGGATCGAGTACGTGAGACCGGAACGTATGACGACCACATCCGGAGTGTGTGAGGTCGAGAGCAGCTTAATTATGTCGGGTCCACGTTAGGATAAGGCCAACTCTGGTATGTGTATAGTAGTCGAGAAGGGTGTTAATAAGTCTGAAATCATGCATGTATACCATTTCTATTTCATACATTGTAGTTCCAAAGAAGAAGAAATATTATTACAGCTTGAACGATTATGTTCGTTCCTCGATAGCCCAGGTAATAATTATTCTAACTACAATACATACATATCTGGCGAAATTTCTACACTAAAGAGCGAGATAAATCACGCATGAAGATGGTTTATTCTGATCGAGCATGCATTAATCACAGTTTCAAAGCAGGAACATCCTCGCGTAGTCCTCAAGCACAAGGAGTTTCTGCTCCTTGGTGTACGAGTACATGACGCTCACCATCCTGGCGGTGTTCAGGCAGGCCTTGGTGAACCTAGAGGAGAAGGTCCTCCTGGAGAAGCACTCCCTGTTGAGCTCCTCCCATTCCCTCTTGATCAAGCTACGCATGTGCGCTTCCGCGTCTCCAGGAATGCAGCCAGGGTTCTCCATCAGGTAGAAATCCCTGTATGATCCGTCCAATCCTTCCTGTGATTCATCCTGCAGAGCGAAAATCCATGGATAAAAACTAAATGGTAGATGAGGTTTTATTTGCTGCTATTAAATTTGTACAGTCAGGTTAGATTTGAAAATCTTGTTAAAATATTAGGAAACTTAACAATTCTATGTGTGTTGTCTGCTGACCTCGGCACTGCCCAAGTCATCCCAAAGTCTGAGGATCCTGGCCGGGCAAGATATGACGGTAGGGATGATGTGGTGGTCATCAGGGAGCTTTGCAACATCACTACTTTCATCATACCCTAGCATGGCGAATATGTGTGCAAATGTAAGGGGTACTCCTGAAGTGACAGCACCATTTCTCAGGTAGTCCTCTGCTCCAGGAGCTTGATCAGTTGCCAACCATCTCGCCTCAACCATGAATCCATCAAACAACACCGCCCACTGCCAAAAAAAGAACAGTAGAATTTCATGTAAATCTCAGCAACACGGCCGGGACATCATCATGGAATGGAGCTACACAATTTCCTGTAACATACTGCATTCCTGAGATGATTGATAGGGCTGAATCCATGCTCGTCTTTGACCATATCTGCGATCTCATTCGTACTGGTGTAAATAGCCTTGTAGCATGATCTGATGCCACTGGGTAGTGAATCAGCAGCCGCACTATTCCACCTGCAAAATGTATTTTGTACACTGTACATGTCAGCTTACGAAACAATAATTATTCAAGATAAACTATTTTTTTTAAATATGAAAAAAATTATTAATGAAGAGGTTATTAACAATTATTAACCAAATTAAAGATGGTGTAAAATAACTTTAATTTGATACTTTTTTTACATATAATTCCAAACGCATGCTTACGTTTTGATTGCCTCGGTGAAGAGGGAGAGCTCCTCCGGTGTGCAAACAAGATCAAATATGTCATCGACAACATAGACAAGTGAGATTATTTTTGTGGTTTCAACCCGGTATCTGGACAAGGAAGGCCCCTCGAGGGTTGCCATGGACCACATGTACCATTTCATGACCTGGTCCCGCACCACTGGTATCTCATGAGACAATCCTAGGTCCATCCACCATCTACATCATATCTCTCACAATTATAATCCATAAATAATGGTACATTTATTTAATTACCACTCAATCCTTAAATGGTGCAAGCTTATATAAGTTACTCACATTTCAACCTCCTGCATTTCTTTCTGATGCAGCTGTTTGTTGAGCTGGAACTCTGCAATTGCTAGATCCTCCATTTCAGTGTCCCTGTTGGGCAGGCTCTGCAGATAGCTAAGGTGGTGCCTTGCTTTGTACTGCATCAGGCTCAGGTGGTATGGGTGATCCAGGGACTGCCTCACATACCTTGCAAGGTCTGGCTCCAGGTACCTGATGGCAGATGCAAGGTGCTTGCTTGAGAACTCCTTTGCCTTGTACAGTGATGCGTCTTCTCCCATGTCCAGGTGTGACATGTCATGGAGGCTAAGGAGCCCTCTAATGTCCTTGCTAAGGGTAAGCTTGAACTCGCCGGTGTCGTCGGTGAACCTCCGGAGAACATCATCTGCTACATGCATCGACAATAATAGAAAAAAAAGAATTAAACAACTTTTATTTGCTACCTCTTTTCTACTCCCTCCGTTTCAAATTATAGTTCATTTAATTTTTTTAACTCTAAGTTGACCGCTCGTCTTGTTCAAAATTTTATGCAAATTATCATATTTTCTGTGGTGTCTTACTTTATTAATAAATAATCTTCGAAAACACCTTAAATTTGACTATATTTTTATAAATTTTTTGAATAAGACGAGCGGTCGAACTTAGGGTAAAAAAAAAGTCAAACGACCTATATTCAGATGTAGTACTTGAAAATGTGACATGATCAATTAGATTGTGTCTCGGAATGAATGAAGAAAGTGTATAGTTTCACATGTATATATGTTAGAGACGAGCTGAGCAATAAATATAGGACCTGCTGAAACATCATGTCCGGCCTCTCTCATGAGCCTGAACGCAAGGGTTGCGTCGAAGAGATCATCGCTGTGGAGGAGATCCATGCACGCGCCCATGGAGCTCTCGATCTCTTCCTCGAAGTATTGGTCGATGCAGAGGCGCTTGAGGTTGTCGATGGTGGCGATCATCTCCCGGCCGCTGCTCATCCGACGCTGATGCAGCAGAGTCTTTTGTATGTTCGTCTTCAGGCCCTCCTGCAGCATCAGAGGTGCGGCGGCGTTTAATTTCATGGAGACTACGTGAGAGCTGAGCCCACGTGACAAAGTGTATGTATATACCGAATGGCGGATGATGGAATCGCCTCGCCGGCCGTTTCTGCTGGCTGCCGCCGGCGAAGCTGATAGGAGAAGAGGCTCCACGGAGGAGAAGGAGAAGGTGCCTGCAGGTGCGGCAGCCATTATTGGTTTGGTACAACACACGTACAGTACTTGATCAGGCCGGAAACGAGCAAGCAGCCAAGGACTAAATGTACTTGCAATAATTTAGTAACTGTGAGTGAAATGCATCGAGGGGGCCGGGGCTCCAATTTATAGGCCAGAGGCGGGCTCCGCTTGTCTTCGTCTGCTCCGCCACCGATCCGATCCGTTTCGCCGGCTACCTGATCGACGTGCTACGTGCTGATGTGGTCGTCTCAGACGACACTCCTGATATGTCGGTGCAATCTGCACATCAAACTAAAGTGCATATATCTCTCCGTCCCTTTCTCCTCATGTTGCAATTTGTATTAATTAACACTGACAGACTTTGATTTTCGATCTCCCATGCATGATTATGCGTGGTGTTAGTGTGCTTGAGTCATTAGCGATGGAAGAAATATTTGCTTCAAATGGCTTGCGATTCATTAATAGACTTCCTTATTCTTTAATTTGGTTTGGAGGTTGTTTTAAGCATTGCCTTTTTTTTGTTAGAACTTTAGGTACAACGTTGTAATAATGAACAGCTATGTATCGATCGATACAAAAGCTGGAATATTAATACATATTCTCTTTTCTGAAAAAAAATGATCATACGCGGTGGCGACACGGCAATAAAATTACATGTTTGAATGAGGCCAGGACAAAATCCGTCACTATTCCTACTTGGCACAGAAAGGCCAGTTTGAAAAAGATGGGCCTGTTTGCAACATGTGATTCGTTTTTGTTTTTGTTTTCTCACGGAACGGAACACGTGATTCTTTTTAGGCAACTAATAACATTATTCCACGCTGAGGCCATAAAATCTGTCAATTTATATTATATATATGTCCCTGCTCGGTTTGCTTATACCGCAAAAGTTTGATTATAGGCTCCATAATTTCTTTAATTTTTTTTTTGGCTCAAAAAAATTTTCTTTAATTTTTAAGCCATTTGCTGATTCCTTTCTGTGATCGTGTAGTTGAAGTAATAATAGATAGAGTAGATGTATAGGAAGCTAGTACTAATTCTTTCTCAAAATCAAAATTATAGAAAGAACTCTACGGAACTGATACGACTTCTTCCGTGCAGTGGATAAAAATATCATGGATCACCCACTACACTGCTAAAGAAAAGTCCTATATTGGAAAAGGAAAGGTGTACGTGTTAATTTGTAACACGCTACTTTTTTAGGAAAAAGTCCCATTCCGTGTTTGAAATGCGGAGATCGGCCAAATTTATGCATATATCCTCACAAAGTTATACGACATAGTGTTTACAGTATGTTACTAGCATTTTCCTATAAAGAAATAATAAGGAAAATTAGTTATTTTCCACAATGTGTACTGTAGTAGTACGCCCTATGTGAGTGTGTGACTGCAAGCGTGTGACTATGAGACTATACATGCGAATAACCTGTGAATATAAATGGAATTAAGGTCCAGGTCGGACTGCGACAGCAGTTGGCCCCTAAACCGTGTGCGAAAGATCGATTTATGTGGCCGGGCGTGTGACGGATCGAACTGAAAGTCACTGTACGCCCTAGCTGTGTAACACGTTTATTACATTACCAGGAGAAGAAGAATGAAGGAGACGTCTGCCTGGGGACAGGGGAAACGGCCGTTCTTTTGATGGCCAAGCGAGTTTTTGGATCTTCTGGAGATTTTATTCGTACTACCCGGCCAACAAAGTCTGATCCTCCTAATAAACTGCACTAGATCATTTCGCCTTTCTATATATAATATATATTTAAGATATAGCATATATCTAGGTATATAACAATATATATCTAAACAATCAAAATGGTCTATAAAATTAAGCTCCGGTTCTGCGTTCACCCACATGTGACTATATGATGTCTTAGCTATATGTTCTTTTGGATGTGTGCTTCTCTTTGTTGTGGTGGCATCCGTTTATAAAAATAGTGGACTGATATATGCGTTCTTAGTTGAGAATGACTGGAACCAAAAATAAACTTTTCATCGTCTAAAAAATTGAGGACCAGGTGTGTCCGAGGACCGATGGATGGTCGCTTCTCAGTGTTATGAGTGATTGACAACGTGGTGTGGACTGACGTTCGCCTTGGCTCAAGTATTGCAGGTGTAGAATGCGGCTTGGTTTGCATTGGTACAGGTGAAGAACATGTACGAAAGATCTTAGCCGGAGCGGCCTCCCAGGAGCGGAGAGACAAGTAGGCTTGGTTCGAGGGACCCAGTGGCCAGTAGGATCAAGTGCAGTTTATATGGTGCAAGAACAAGCAAGGCAACGTGGATGAAGGTGATCGAGCCGGTACATTGGGCGTGGCCGAGTCAAGGAACGAGGCAAGACCGAGTAGACCATCCGGGAGCAGGAGGTGAAAGGCTTGGCGTGCTCGAGACTTGGCGTGGAGGATGGACCAAGTACGCGGGGTTTGATGGTACTACCAGAAAACCATCAACCGAAGGCTCGGCGTGACGGAGACGGTATCCGGGCGCGTCGGGAAGCTTCGAAGCGGAGACATGCGGCGTGATCGTGGTGCTTGCGTTGGAAGGACGCGAAGGCCCGGTGGATGCGCGGTCGTCCGATGGAGAACTTCAGGTGTTGACCAAAATGTCCCTGCGTGGGCTTGAGTTGTAACTCCGAGTGTAGGGGCACTCTGGTATATCTGGAGGGCTCTATATATATAGGAGTGGCTGGTTGGGCAGCCATCTCTTTGGCTAGTGGGGTGGGAGTGCTCTTTTTTTTTGGGTGCTCTTGGTGAGAGGAAGTGATGAGAGAGTTGGATCTTTGAGTGATCTTTTTGCCATCTTAGCTTTGTTTGTTGCTAGGAGTGGCTTGTAACCGAACCTCTTGTGGTAATCCAAAGTTTAATTTCATGCTCAAGTTCGTGTCCCTTGCAAGATCTGAAGTTTCTCTTTTTCTGGTTTTTCGGAGCCCTTTTTGGTGGATTCTTGTTCTTCGCGATTCAAGGCGAAATCCGTAGAATTTGTTGGGGGATTATGTTGTTGGGATCTTTGTGAGCATGTTTAAGTTGTTCCCCCACAAATTTCTTTTGGATTGAGCGTGAATTCGAAGTTTTCCCTTTCCTCCCCTCTCTAGGGTTCTTAGTCAAATTCGCGAAATTAGTGGTGATGCCTTGATCTTTTTTAGGAGATCTCTTTGGGATATACTCACCATGTCATCAGGTACTCACCGTCCAAATTTCGCGAGATTTGGAGTTTGTTTGGTCTAGTTTTGGTTTTCCTCAGTTCTTTGCGCAGGCTGTTCTGAAAAGTGCGGAGTTTCCGGATAAAAGTGTGGAGTTTTCGGAAGTGCGGAGTTTCCGGACATTTGTGTGGAGTTTCCGAACTTATGTAGAGTTTTCGGACTTATGTGCGGAGTTTCCGGACATTAGTGTGGAGTCTCTGGTGCGGAGTTTCAGGACATTTGTGTGGAGTTTCCGGACTTGTGCGAAGTTGCCGGACTTATGTGCGGAGTTTCCAGACTTTCCTGCTGATTCTGTTTTCCTTGCCTCAAGCTAGTGTTTTAGGTTGTTTGTTGTTTCCGCTGTGTGTTTCTAGGTGAGACTTGCTCCTAGGTCCAGAAGCACTCTAGTGGCTTTGTGGACTTGGCAAGCAAGCGAGTTGGACTCGTTGGAAGTGGATTTGAGATATAGACTGGATTGCTCTAGTGAGATAATTTTTTATCGGCTCCCGTACATTCCTCCCTCTCTGGTCGCCGTATAGATCCTTCAAAAATAATATCGTCTCTAGATGATACATATAAACATTCTGCATACACAGTGCTTCTTGGCTATAGCTGATCGCGAGCCATCTGTCGTTTCATCCAAGCAAGCTACAGCAGATTCATTTAGGCCATGCGTATCGCGTACACATGACGGTCAAGTCCGTCTCCGTCTACGGTCCTCGTCTCCGGTTGGCTTGTGGCTTTCGTTGCTGTGCATGTCATTTCAGTCGCCGTGTTGCTGCTACCTTCATGGTTTGGCTTACGTACGAGGACACTACTGTTCGGTAAGGTCCAAGTCCAACAACATGTACCATATGGCCGTAATTAACGAGCTAGCGACACTGCGACAGGTACATAAGTTACATATACATGATTCATCGGGAGGAATTCTCTTGGGCATTAATTCCCTAGTGTTTGATTTATCTATTCTCGTTGAAGGGGAATTTTTTGTTAAATTCTATCTGCGAAATAAACAAGATGATTTCAAATGGATTCTGATGGCGGTGTACGGTCCGGCTCAGGAGGAGTTTAAGACTGCCTTTCTGTCGGAATTAGTACGGACCTGCCAACAGAACCCTCTGCCAGCTTTGATAGGAGGAGATTTCAATATCATGAGGCATAGTAGGGACAAGAATAAAAATAATTTTAATCCCCGTTGGCCTTTCCTTTTCAATGCAGTCATAGATAGCTTCGATCTTAGGGAGATTGAGTTGTCAGGTAGACAATTCACCTGGGCTAACTCTCTTCCGGACCCGACTTATGAAAAACTAGATAGAGTCTTGATGAGCACGGAATGGGAATTCAAATACCCCTTGGTAACTGTTCGGGCGTTAGATCGAGGGATTTCAGATCATACTCCTTTGCTACTAGAAACGGGTGACCCAGCCTTTTCTGGTCAGCCTAAACAGTTCAAGATGGAACTTAGTTGGCTGACTCAAGAGGAATTTAAAGAGAAGGTCAGAGAGATTTGGAATCGTCCGATACAAGGGCAAAACTCAGTCCAACGTTGGAATAGGAAAATGGGAGCATTAAGAACGCATATCCGGGGATGGGCTCGACATCGCCATGGGTTGTACAAAACCCAAAAAGATCAGTTCCAACGCATTGTGACAACACTTGATATACAAGCCGAACAACGAATCCTAACAGAGGTAGAGAGAGAACAACTGGAAAACGCTCGGGATGATCTCGCAAAACTCCTAAGAGAGGAGGAATTGAGGTTTTATCAACGAGCCAAAGTGAATGATGTCCTGTTGGGAGATAATAACACCAAGTACTTCCAGATGGTGGCAAATGGTAAACATAGGAAAAAAAAAATATTCTCCCTGGATCATGAAGGCAATAGAATAGAAGGACAACAACACCTCAAAGAATACATTACCCAATTTTACAAGGGTCTATTCGGTCCTCCGGAGGAGAGTCACTTTAGCCTGGACGAGCGAACAAATGATATTACGCAAGTAAGTCAGGCTGAAAACGATTTTCTCACGGCCCCTTTTACTGAAAAAGAGGTTCGAGAAGCCATATTTACCATGGAACATAACAAAGCACCAGGGCCGGATGGTTTCCCGGCTGAGTTTTATCAGCACTTTTGGGAGACTATTAAGGGTGACCTGATGACTATGTTTCATGAGTTACACACCGGAGATTTACCGCTGTTCAGTCTCAATTTTGGAGTCATTACTTTGATACCTAAAGTTAAAGAGGCTAATAAAATACAGCAATATAGACCCATCTGCTTACTGAATGTCAGTTTCAAAATTTTTACGAAAGTGGCAACACTCAGAATTAATTCAGTAGCAGAAAACATTATCAGCCCTACACAAACAGCCTTAGCCTGGTGATGATAACTTCAACACCTTCGGGATCCATGACAACATATGACTAGAATCTTGCAATTGGTCACATCATGCATACCTTAGTGTTACTCAGTAACTTTTCCCATAACTCCACAAATTCTTGATCACCCTCATGCGTACTGCAGGTTTCTCGGTAATCTTCCCAGCACTCGTACTCGCCCTGCGCAATGAAAGCATTACCTAGCACACTCATTGCTAATTAAAGTTACCTAGCAAAGTAATCTTTGGTAAAGTTCTGAGGCATATATAATGGGGGCAAAGTCATATTTCCTAAAGTTCTAAACGCGATAATGAAACACATAGAAACAGAAAGCACCTTAAACTAATGAATATACTTGAACAGTGAAACTTGCATATAGCCAAGTGTTACCTACATTATTAGGAAGCATAAGTCGCTGATAGTCTTGCAAGCGAGCATATTTGCAGTATTCAGGATCGAAGTACCAATCAAAATCGAGCTCATACAACTTATAATAACCCTTGTCTTCAAGAACATTCGCAGGGTAGATCAATTTCAGATTTGCATCGTCCAGTCTACGGTGTTCCTCCTTTATCAACAGCAACAGATATATAATGCGCAAAAGGCAAATTAAACACAGATCAGAGTGTGTGGAGTTTCAAACCAAAATCCAAAGAAAGATAAACATGTTGGGTAATAGGACTCTTATGGAGCAGTATCCCCAACTATATAATATAGCGAGGAAAAAGCAGGATACGGTGGCTGAAGTACTTAGTACGGAGATTCCCAATATATCCTGGCGTAGAGATCTTATTGGACCTAAACTGATAATGTGGAATAATTTAACTGCAAGGCTGGCAAATATAAACCTTAATGACGAAGAAGATGAATTTAAATGGAGTCTGAGCCCGACAGGTGTTTTCACTGTGAAAACACATTATCTGACGCTGATTTACCAAAATGTACCAA
Source organism: Echinochloa crus-galli (assembly GCA_900205405.1). Taxonomy (NCBI): domain Eukaryota; kingdom Viridiplantae; phylum Streptophyta; class Magnoliopsida; order Poales; family Poaceae; genus Echinochloa; species Echinochloa crus-galli. The sequence goes on from OAMR01000551.1 coordinate 715,595, forward strand.
ATACAAATAAGAGATTATGGAAATCAAAACTTCCCCTTAAGGTTAAAATTTTTCTATGGTTTATAAAGCGAGGTGTTATTCTTACTAAAGATAATCTGGCGAAACGAAATTGGAATGGCAGTAAGCAATGTGTTTTCTGTCATGAAGATGAAACCATTCAGCACCTTTTTCTGGAGTGTCGATTCACACGTATGGTATGGGCTTCGGTCTACGCGGCTTGGGGTTTACCTAAACCATCTAGTGTGACTAACATGTTTAATAGTTGGCTGAATTTTGTACCACCAAGTTTTAAACCTCTGATATTTGTAGGCGCGGCAGCCTTATGTTGGGCGGTTTGGTGCTGCAGAAATGCAGTGGTTTTCGATAACAAGTCTCCAAATTTATTTTTTGCAGGTTATACAACGGCGCACTTGCTCCGCAGTTGGTCTATCCTTCAACGGCCATCATCGCGGGACAGTCTTGTGGTGGCGTCGCAGCGTTTGGTCCAAGCGGCCACGGTTATTTTTGGCCGGGCATATGGGTGGCGGTCTAGTCTTAGGATTGGCAGCTAATTAGACCCGGAGTTTGTGGAACATTATTTTTTCTTTTTTTGGCTGTGTGTCACTTGGCAGAGGCCGGGATCTTTTCAGGCGGCAGTCTTGTGGTGGCGTTTGTGGTGGCGTCGCAGCGTTTGGTCCAAGCGGCCACGGTTATTTTTGGCCGGGCATATGGGTGGCGGTCTAGTCTTAGGATTGGCAGCTAATTAGGCCCGGAGTTTGTGGAACATTATTTTTTCTTTTTTTGGCTGTGTGTCACTTGGCAGAGGCCGGGATCTTTTCAGGCGGATGTATCACCTCGATGTATCTAACTGAAAAATTAATAAAGTATCCCTTTTCAAAAAAAAAATATACATGATTCATGCGTACGTGGCCAATCACGAACAAAAGAAAAGGAAGAGATGGAGATCGAGGAGGGGTAGGTACTATAAAATCGACAATAATAATACGTGTGGCTGCTAATATTTCGGTGCAACGCAACTTCAAATACTACGCACATTGCTGTGTCATATTGTTCGGCGACTAGCCGAGTCATCATCAGCCGCTAGCTGCACAGTCATCAGCTGATCACGTACGCGTGCATGGCATGGTCCATTATAGCGCTAACAGGATGCATGGTAGCACAACGTGGAACACATGCTGGCTTGTTTTGTTAATTACCCACTGACACCGACATGTTTTTTTTTGAGAAACACTGACACCGACATGTAGGCGCTGGTACTAGCGCCTACGTACTCCAGTGCAACAGCTCCACGAAATCAACGGCCCACCAAACAAACATCGACATCGCTCGATCTGATGTCACACATTTTCCCCATGTTTGGTCGGCTTCTCGATCTAGGCGGCTGAGGCTGATGGTCTCGCTCGCTGCTCACAACAAGCAAGGCATGCCATGGTGATGATCCCTACCGGAGACTCGCTGTTTGCCGTGCGTCTGGGGCGCACGGCAAAGGCTCAAAAACGCACGGCAAAGCCTTTACTGTGCGTTTTTGGGCCATGCGCACGGCAAACACCGCACGGTATACATCTGCACGGCAATAGGTCTTTGTCGTGCGCCTTCTATTACTACGCACGGCAAACGTTTGCCGTGCGTCAAAGTCCACACACGGCAAACAAAAAAAAGCATGCTCGCCGCCGGGCGCCACCACCACCACGCCCGCGCCGGCGCCACCACAAGGATGTGTGGCGTGGGAGGGAGGGAGGACAATGAGATGGTGTATAGCCGTTGTTATCCATGTAGGCCACATAATAAATCAATTCATTACCTTTCAAATTAAAGCGATCTTGCACGCACGTAGCTTTGAGAGGTATCGATGGATCGGAGCCGTGTGGACTGATCGATCAGGAGAGCGAAAAGAAGATGCAAAGCTGCAAGTGCCATGGACACGTTGCTGCGAGGACCGACACGAGTTCAGTTTGGCAACGTGCCTGACATCCTGGGCATACTTGCGCCGGACGTCTTGGCATCGATCATGCGCCTGCCCTTTCGCAGCTCCAACGCCATGCATCATCAATGCTCTCCAACATCTGGCACCCGGCAGGAATCATTGTGCGCACCCGGAGGCAATTGATCAACACGTACCGAGGGCAAGGCACAAGAGACAAACGTCGTCGTCCTAGACATGACAGGCTTGGTAAGCGCCTTTGCTGGATATGTATAATTTGTTTTATCTAGCATGCAATAGATCGGAACAAGTATCTGATTCTTTTCGATATAAGTATATTGTGTATTGGATCGATATAAGTAAGGAGTGGCGCGGGGCCCACCACGTGTGGGGGAGAGAGTGGGCTGCGGGATTCAAATTGTTTGCAGTGCATGGGTAAAATGGCGCACGACAAAGATATTGTTTGCCGTGCGCCTTCCTCTCAGCGCACGGCAAACAATTTCTTTGCCGTGCGCCTTTCTCTGGGCGCACGGCAAACAATATCTGTGCCGTGCGTTTTTCTCTCAGCGCACGGTAAATATGTTCTTTGCCGTGCGCTGACGCATGGCAAACAAATTTGTAATAATTATACTTAATTCATAAGATATATCAAATAAGTTTAAAAAAATTCTAAAAATTAAGACGAAATACGTTATGTTAACTATTGCTTATAGAAAAATATGTTGAAGTCAAAACTCAATTTAATTATCACATCACCTACAAATCTAACTGTATACTTCATAAGTCTCTGAAACTCTTCGGAGATGTTTCGATTTGTATGCATCGTACATGTTTCAAAATTCAAAACTCATTCAAATTTTTACCACAGCCTTC
>OAMR01000551.1:720670-754329 GCA_900205405.1 Echinochloa crus-galli
AAACACATGGGTAAAAGAACACACGGCAAACACATAATTTGCCGTTGCGAAAAAGCGCACGGCAAACAACGAATTTGCCGTGTGCTTTATCTTCGCCGTGCGCTCTACAGAAAACGCACGGCAAACAACCTCTTTGCCATGCGCCTGACAAAATGCGCACGGCAAACTTTCTGACGCACGGCAAATTCATGTTTTCTGGTAGTGGATGGATTGATGGTTAGGTATCAAAGCCCAAATTCTGTATAAAACTCCAGTTCCTCCATTATTAAGTCCAGGCATTGATTAATCACGTCCGATCATGCGTCTGCCTGGCGGATTCTCATGTCAAATCTTAATTAGGGTTTTGATTTTTCTGGCTATATGTAGATGTAGGCAGGGGCGGATCTCTAGTCGTGACCCGATAAACTCCACTATCCCACCTCAATGTTGGCCCAAAAATAAGAGGCCCATCCGCACTCTATTCGCGAGTCGTGCGTCGCGACTGGTCACTGGCGCCGCCGCCGGTTGCTGTAGGTCCAGAGTATATCTACACAGTGAACATATAATATGATATGTTTCAGTATATTTTTTTTACGGCTATGAAGAAAAGCATAGATCTAAAGCTACAGAAAAAATGTATTAAAGCATACCATATTATATGTTCATTGTGTAGCTATACTCATTTGGAGTCCAATGCAATTGCATTTTTCATTTTATGAATTTTCTGGGATTTACTATGAATTTTCAAAATTGCTTCATGGGGTAATTTGACTGGTTTTAGAAAGTTCAGGGGGTGATATATATCGTTTCATAGGTTGGGGGATTATGTAGTCCCACCCTCATAGGTGATGGGGTGATCTAGACTTTTTCCCAGAATCAATTTACAGGGTCAGCAAAAAATCACTTCTCTCTGAAAAACTATTTGAAGAGCTTCTCCTGAATTTCAATTTACAGGGTAAGCAAAGAATCACTTCTCTCTGAAAAACTATTTGCAGAGCTTCTCCTGAATTCACCAGAGAATCAGCTCAGCTCTGCCAAACGGGGCCTTATCTCTCCATGAAGACTTAGCTTTTTCTATGGCCACAACAGATCAAAAGATATGATTTCGAGAATTCATTGAAATTCAAGTGTATAAGGTTTAATAGTGTTATGTGGGTGATCAACATATAATTGTATCGGGGATGGTAATACATATATCGTGCACCGGCCTCTTTTATATTCTTACATGCAACTTTTCAGGTTGCCGGTCATCGTCACCAAAACAAAGAGTTTGTTGTGAGAGGGAAGGAACCAAAAGATGAAGTTTAGATTTAGACATGGAAGGATGCCACGCACGAGCTCACTGATCTTGTAAGTCCTTTTTTCACATTTTGTTTTACTTTTACTTAAATGTGCCATTTCAAGGGAAGGAAAATTTTGATTTATACCTTATAGAAAAATAGGATTTATGTCTTCACAACATACATATATATACCACTGGTGTGACAATGACAAGCAGGGCCTGAGTATGCATGTCAGTAACATGACTGGTGGTATATACATCACTTCTCACAACACTATATATGTATGAAAATCTTATGATTGTTTCTTTTTAGGTAAAACAGGTTGCTCTTTCAGCAAGGAAAATAAATCCTAGGTCAGGTGGTCATCTTCGACTTCAAAGATACTTCCTTCCCTTGCTACACCTTGGCGTTTAGACCAGGCGAAAGGGTCCCGCCAAGAGGCATCAAGCAACTGATGGTAATTAATAGCATCGTCAATATAGTTCACGCATAACACTATCAAATGCATGCAAATATATTCTCATCGATGAGAATAATATGGAGTTTCAGATAAGCAACATCCTCATGTAGTCCTCGAGAACCGGGAGCCTCTGCTCCTTGTCGTAAGAGTACATAACGCTCACCATCCTGGCAGCAGCGTTGAAGCAGGCTTGCGAGAAGCTGCCGGAGAAGGTCCTCCGGGAGAAGCACTCCCTGTTGAGCTTCTGCCACTCCCTTGCGATCAAGCTCTGCATGTGTTCTTTGGCGTCACCAGTAGGATTCTCCATCAGTTACAGCGCCCTATAGGACCCATCCAGTCCTTCCTGTGCTTCATCCTGCATGCATAATCCATGAATTAATTATCTCAGCATGTGTTTTATCTTCTCCTATAATTGAAAAATATAAGCCTTCTGACCTTAGCGCTGCCCATGTCATCCCATAGCCTGAGGATTTTGGCCGCGCTGGAGATGGCTGGAGGGATGTGGTTAGCAAGCTCTGTTGCATCACTTCTTGCTGCATGGTGATGCCCTAGAAGGAAGAGTATGTGCACAAATGCAAGGGGCACTCCTGAAGTGACAACACCATTTCTCAGGTAATCCTCTGCCAAAGGGATCTGATCTGTTGCCAGCCAATTTTGCCTCAACCATGAACCCATCAAACAGCACTGCCCACTGCCAGAAAAAGAAAATTCTGAAACTAGATTATTTCTCGTGGCAAGTCTTATGTGATATGATTAATAACTCTGGCAGAAGCTTTATCATCTCTTTTTCAAATAGGTAACGCTGTAAGATTCAGTACCCGGCATTGTATACAAAGATGTAACTTTTTTTCCAGGAATTAAAACAACTATATATATGGGTAATACAACATACAGCTTTCCTGAGATGATTGATAGGGTTCAATCCATGTTCCTTCTCAGCCATATCAGCCATCTCATTTGTAACTGTGTAAAGAGATTTGTAGCATAATCTCATGCAACTTGGGAGTGAATCAGCAGCTGCAATATCCCACCTGCAATATGCGTTATTTTTTCCTTTCCATGATCAATGTATAAGGCAACTATCAGTGCGTACAGGAATTTAAATCAGGTATATATATTTATCTGTATTTACAATATGCATATATCTTACAAAGGTTGTATTTATACATTATTCACAAAGATGTATAGCAAAGCTTACATTTTGATTGCCTCGGTGAAGAGGGAGAGCTCCTCCAGTGTGCCAATAAGGTCAAATATGTCATCCACGACATAGGCAATCGTGATTATCTTTGTAATCTCAACCCTGGTATCTGGAGAAGGAAGATCCCTGGAGTATAGTCATTGACCACGTGTACCATTTAAGAATCTGATCCCGGGCCACTGGAATTTCTTGAGCCAATCCTAGATTCATCCACCATCTGCATCATATATAGGTCTCCCTAACAATATAATTAGAACTCACAAAAGATTAACCCTGTACAATTCTTGCTAGAAATGATGACTGATATTTGTGTACCTTTTAATCTCAACCATTTCTTTCTGATGCAGCAGTTTGTTAAGCTGAAACTCTGCAATTGCCAACTCCTCCATTTCAGCGGTATTCCTATTGTGCATGCTCTGCAGGTAGCTGAGGTGGTGCCTTGCTTTGTACTGCATCAGGTTCAGGTGGTAGGGGTGGTCCAGGGAGTGTCTCACGTACGTTGCAAGGCCTGGCTCCAAGTTCGTGATGGCAGATGCGAGGTTTTTGGTTGAGAACTCCTTTGCCTTGTGAAGTGACGCTTCTTCTCCAATGTCCAAGTGTGACATGTCATGCAAGCTTAGGAGACCCACAATGTCCTTGCTGAGAGAATGGCTCAACTCATTGGCACTGTTCGTGAACCTCCGGAGAACATCATCTGCAAACATTCATATGTTTTTTCAACAGATACAGAGGATGACAATTTGGAAAGGAGAAAGTAGGTTGGTGCCGCTGTATTAGGCACCGCATGGTTTTGATTTTTGCATCGCTTTTGTACTATGTAATAGTAGCATCCCAATGTAAAATATGCTCCGTTTATTGCCACTGAATTGTTACGACAATGATATGATCAGAACAAAATATTACAAAAGCAATGGAAAAATATTGAAACCTTGATTGACACAATGGCACAAATGAATCTAGTTCTTCCCTTGAAAATGATGAACATTTTGCCTAATAAAAAAATAGTTTCACAGGTTTGAGGCTGCTATAACAGTTCTCTCTCTGTATACCATATATTTACTGACCTGCTGAAACATCATGTCCGGCCTCTCTCGTGAACCTGAATGAGATAGTTGCATCGAGGAGATCATCGCTGTGGACGAGCTCCATGCACGCCCCCATGCCGCTCTCGATGTCTTCCTTGAAGTAGTGGTCGATGCAGAGGCGCTTGAGGTTGTCGAAAGTGTTCATATCGTGTATATATGCAAAGATGTTATCAAGTCACTAGTACGTGTAAAGAAAATCACGCCAGTGTTCTTACTGTTACGGTTCAACAGAGATGGATGCAGGTCTATGCATATGCTTTGGTATAACTCATGCATTAGGTTGTCATACTCAAAATCTCTATTTTAGGATGTGAATAGAAAATATAAAATGAATAAAAAATTCTGTTATTCTTTTCTAAATATTTTCTAACCTTGATTGATTTTATACCAATTTAGATAGAGAAAATAAATTTGTTTCTAAATTTAAATCAATAGTGATGCATTCATTCCTCTTGCATTGATTTTGTCTAAAAAATGAATTTCAAAATTCGAGTAAGATCCTATAGGTGAAGTTCTCAAAGCCTACAGCCCGGCTTAACATTGCGACCATGAAACCAAATAAGCTATAGGCTCGGCTAATTAATTACGAGATTCCTGCACGGATATTAGTTTCATAGCTAGTGAAGATAGAAGAAGATTTCTATGCTTTGTACTCTAGATAGGCATTTGGGATGATTTTATATAATGGATAATGGCGTGGTAATCCTAGTCATCCAAACAATCAAATCTATTTTCACATGGTCAAAACCGGTTTTAGTTAGGTGTCAGAGTTGAAAAATGAGCTGCAATTGAAAACTCAACGGGTTAAGTAAACGGTCTTATATAGGTAATGGCAGAAGTAAGCTGGTAATTCATAAGTAAAATAAATGCAATGACTATTATTATCAACAAGAACTGACTGAGTCTAGAAGCTTGTCCATATGTGTTTGCTTTTTATGGTGATGTTTCAGATTCTGTTTTTTATTTCTAAATAGTCCTATCAGTAACAATAATAAATAAAGTATATAATAAAGCAAAAGGAAAAGCATGCATCGATCGTTAATTACATAGGTATATGCTCTTTAATCTATACGTACCTGGAGGTCAATGTCACTAGACAGCAACCTTTGTGACGCAAGCGAAGAGCGGATAATAGAACCGCGGGGGTGGCCTTGCCTACCATTTCGAGCTGCCGGAGAAGCTGAAAGATGAAGCGGCTGCAGGGAGAAGGAAAAGATTGCTCTTCTTTGCAATCTTCTGTTTTTGGTCCTTAGTGTGCGAATCTACGACATGTGCGTGTAAATGTTGGTATCTGGAAAAGGAAAGGCGTATTTGGAAACACTAGAATTTTTATAAAATAGTTTAATTCCCGTGTCTAAAATTGGGCAATCTATTAGTGCGCGCCATTAATAAATTATCTTTTCCATTCATACATATCTAGTATGGTATTCTTCGTTTCCCCTTTTTCACTACAAAATTTAGCTAAACGTCTAATCTAGTTTAGGATATCAACTAAGCAGATAGAGACGAGTACGTGAATGTACGTATACACACATATCGGTGTCCGAGTAATGTGTTTGGCGACAAAAAAAAAATGGAATCGGACTGGGCATAACAGATTTCAGCCACGTAGTATAGGATCCGGGCTTCTGTTCATCCCGAATTGTGCTCTACCAGGTGCCACGTCACTGCCTCTTTTCCTGTGCTTTTCATTTTGTTTCTGGTTCAAGAGACAAAAGATACAAGTATCTATCGAGGTAGTATCAAAAAAAAGGTATCTATCAAGGTTATTGCATACTAGTCAACACAACCTAGGAGCCGTTGGATCTGTTGCACACGGCCTAGGCTCCCAGGCCCAGCCATGCGTCTCTTTCTCATCGCAATCGTGCACATCACCGTCACCTTGCCCCTTCTTTGATTGCTCTGTAGACAAGCCTCCGTCCATTTCAATATACTCTCCTCCGTTCGATTTCAATTTCTGTTTCTGTTTTTTCAGTAGTCAGAATCTAGATGGAGAGATTTCATCATAAAAAACTATAGCAATTGATCTACAATTAATCCGCTTTTGCTACCGCTTGTCTTGCTATAGGTCTTAGCGGACCTCTGCTCTCCACTAGAAAAGGAAGAAAAGAAAAAAGGTTTTTTTTTTGCCAGACAAGATGGCAATTTGCTGGAAGAAAAAGCTTAAGGTCGATGTAGTACTGCATGACTAGGCCAACTTTCAGGTTTTCAGATCTTCCTTGATGGTACTAAATGATTTCTTTTTCTTTTTGGAAGAAGATTTAAATGGTTTTTGATACGGATAAATGTTAGATATGCTTCGTTTGTGAAGGGATGCATGAATGTGAGAAATATTTTGCACTTAAATTTCACATCCTCACTCCTCAGATACGGTAGCAGTTATCTTTTGGCAAAATAGCCAATATGATCCCTTTCATGGGTCAAATTCGTCCCTCAAGTTCTTGAATGGTCAATTTAGTCCATCAATTTTCGTTTTTGGATCAAATATGTCCTTATGCTGATATGAGGCTCCATATTATCATTAATTAATGGGAAAAATCATATTTACCCTTGGTTCCTTCCCCTCAATTATTCAAAATAGGAATAAGAATCTATTTTACTTCCCTCCTCTATTCACTTTATCCTATCATAAACTAAGCAGGATTACTTCCAGCGAGCCAACAGTGTTTTTCTCTCAGCGAGCCAACAGGATCACTTTATTCAAAATATGATTTGTCTAAGTAGCTCGCCCTGTTCGTTTGGATTGTTTCCAGCGAGCCAACAGTGTTTTTCTCTCAGCGAAAACTAGCGCTAGCCACCAGCCACCAACCAGCCCGCAGTGTTTTTCTCTCAGCAAAAACCAGCGCCAGCCACCAGCCACCAGCCAAACGAACAGGGCGAGCATTGTTTTATCCGGTTCAAATTAATTCCCATCTGACATAGAGTGCATGCCCCGAGCCGCTGCATATGTAACGAAGCCGAGCCGAGCCGAACGTCGTGTTACCACCACCTAAGCCCTGCGTTGCTGCACCTGTTCCTCGTTGCCGCTGCACGCGTGTAGCTGCTACTGACCATAAATTACTGCATGTGCCATGTCCATTTGAACCAAAACAATGGTTGTGTTTAGTTCCATCAGAAACCTAAAAATTCTCTCTCTAAACTTCACTATCCATCTATCACATCAAATCACATCAAATCTCTCTCTTCATGCATGGAACACTAAAAGTAGGTAAATAAAAAAACTAAGTACATAGTTTTGATGTACACGACAAATCTTTTGAGCTTAGTTAGGTCATGATAGGATAATGTTTACCACAAACAAACGAAAAGTGCTACAGTGCGCTACAGTACCCGATGTGACATTTTTATCAAACTTTCTCAACCACTTTTTGAAACTAAACACACCCAATGTCATGGTAGCACTGATCTATTTGTACAATCTATCAAGACAATACAAAATGTAATGAGTAGTAGGCAATAGAACTGACAGGCAATGATCCATGAGTAAATCATGTAGCATACATTTTTTATATATCAGTTGAGAAATACATATATATATTTTGAAGTAAAGAGAAACACATAAATTGCTGACTATAAGCATATACATGTAACCTATATGAGTTAAGGGTAAAATGGACTTTTCATATTAGTCTCATGCTAACATATAGCACTACATCAGCAAAAGGACGAGTATGATCCGAAAATGAAAGTCAAGGGACTAATTTGACCTATCTGAAAGTTAAGGACCAACTTGACCTTTGGTGTAAAGTTTAAGGACCGAATTGCCTATTTTACCTTATCTTTTTCCTTCTATAAAAGAAAGAGAGTAACAATATTTCTTCGGTTCTTCCTTTGATGTAGCCCGTTCACATTTGTTGCAGGCACGTGGGATTCATTAATAACGAGGTTGTCTGGTTATTTGTGTTCTTCAATAGCAACTCGTTGTTTCAGGCTCCAAAAAGTAACTTTTAAATTCACTATAAAAAAGAAGATTTTCCATCATATCAAAATGTCATAATATGCATGGAGTACTAAATGTAGATGAAATCAAAAACTAATTGCACATTTTTGTTGTGCTCTGCGAGACGAACATTTGAGCCTAATTAACCAATTTTTGGACATTTTTTACGCATACAAACGAAATGCTACGGTGACGCTAATGATTGCGACGCGACCTCATACCCCCAAATTTGCACTCCCAATTTTGGAACTAAACAAAGCCTCAGATATTGATCTATGAGTAAAATACACCAGCGGTCCTCAAACTTATCGCGGAGTGTCATCTAGGTCCCCAAACTCTTAAAATGCATATTTGAGTCCCTAAACTTGCTAAACTGTGTCATCTAGGTCTAAAGTTCCCAAAATACCCCTATATTGCTGATTTTTGTCCATCTCTTGATCTATAATTATGGTTTGGTACAATCAAATAAAGTTCTCCAAATATTATGATGTAAACAACTGATTTTGTGACAGAAATAGTCTAAAAGATCATGCTTAATTAGCAGCCATGTCATCATGTATAGGGGTATTTTCGGAACTTCGGACCTAGATGACACAGTTTAGCAAGTTTAGGGACTCAAATATGCATTTTGAGAGTTCGGGGACCTAAATGATACCATGAGACAAGTTTAGGGACCGCCGGTATATTTTACTCTTGATCTATTGTTGTGCAGATAGATCGCAGGATGATCGTTCAATTGCAGTCTTAACATTTTACCAGAATTTAGGTTTGAGATAAATCTCTAGGTGTATCTCAAACCAACTTCGAGTAACATCAGATCATAGGTGGCCAAAGAGCAAGAAATGAAAAAAATCTAACGATGCTAGAAAAGCCGTGGTTTCCAATGGCCAGGAATACTCGACGCACGTGATTCACATGCTGGGTCACAGTCACTGGTACAATGGTACTGGTACCACAACAGCTTTTTCAGATTTGATTTCCAAACTACTGTAATCAATACTATCATCGCTGTTAATGCATACAGGAACCCTTTTTTTTTTGTTCTTCAAGGACCATATCAGACCAGACCTTGATCTATGAGCATCCAAATGAATGATACCCAATCGTATTTCCTAGTGCTATCCAGTGGACTTGATCTATGAGCATCACGGCGTCCACTTCTGTTCCTGGGATGTATTCACAGTTTGAGCCTTGTAACAACACCAAACCAGTTCCAGTATTGTACAGCAGGAAAGAATGCTAGGAAACCGAATTCTGTTTAAACAACTCAGCATACCCCCTCTCTTCTCAGTTGAGCACAGAACCAGCCAGTGTAGAGCGACCAGCGCGAGATGAACCTCTGGTTGATGCTAATTCAGCGCTGGTCCAGATCCTCCGGCCATGCGCCTCCTGAGCCGGCCTCGCGTCAACCGGATCGCCTCCTCAATGAGCGTCTCCTCAGATGGTAGTTGTGGTGGTGCGCCACTCGTGGACGCGCGGGGTGGGTCGACCTGCATGGCTTCGGTGTTCTGAGGACCATTGGTGGAAGCAGCTTCAGGAGCAGGTGGTGGCTGTGGCTGGGCGGGAGGCACGGCACCAGGAGGGGCAACTGGAACTGGGGGCCTTGGTGGAGTGGGAGGAACTTGGGCTTGGGCTCGTTGTGGCAGCGGAGGCGCCGATGGTGCGGGAACAGGTGGAGGTGCAGGGTTCACCTGCCGAGTCCGTGGTGGAGGTGGGCGCTGCTGTTGTTGCTGTGCCTGCAGAAAGGAAGAGACCATGAAGACAATCGGTATGCTGTGCAAATATGTAAACTGGCACACTCACACCCTTAAATAAATTGTTTGGTTATCCCTTTATATATAGCAGTTGAGTTGAAAGAATGCCGGTAAATAATTATCCATTACAGACACCAGCAAGCATAATAATAACAGGTCAACTGATAATGCAAAAACATTCACAATCTATCAAGACAATACAAAATGTAATGAGTAGTAGGCAATAGAACTGACAGGCAATGATCCATGAGTAAATCATGTAGCATACATTTTTTATATATCAGTTGAGAAATACATATATACATTCACATAGCCACGCACTGGTACAATGGCACTGGTACAACAGCTTTTTCAGATTTGATTTCCAAACTACTGTAATCAATCGCTGCTAATGCATACAGGAACCCTTTTTTTTGTTCTACAAGGACCATATCAGACCAGACCTATTCAGACATGCTCAACCTGCAGCATGCGCCCACTTCAGACATGTTTCGCAACAGATGAATGATACCCAATCGTACTTCCTAGTGCTATCCGGTGGACTTGATCTATGAGCATCACGGCGTCCACTTCTGTTCCTGGGATGTATTCACAATTTGAGCCTTGAAACAACACCAAACCAGTTCCAGTATTGTACAGCAGGAACGAATGCTAGGAAACCGAAATCTGTATGAACAACTCAGCATCCCCCCTCTCTTCTCGGTTGAGCACAGAACCAGCCAGTGTAGAGCGACCAGCGCGAGATGAACCTCTGGTTGATGCTAATTCAGCGCTGGTCCAGATCCTCCGGCCATGCGCCTCCTGAGCCGGCCTCGCGTCAACCGGATCGCCTCCTCAATGAGCGTCTCCTCAGATGGTAGTTGTGGTGGTGCGCCACTCGTGGACGCGCGGGGTGGGTCGACCTGCATGGCTTCGGTGTTCTGAGGACCATTGGTGGAAGCAGCTTCAGGAGCAGGTGGTGGCTGTGGCTGGGCGGGAGGCACGGCACCAGGAGGGGCAACTGGAACTGGGGGCCTTGGTGGAGTGGGAGGAACTTGGGCTTGGGCTCGTTGTGGCAGCGGAGGCGCCGATGGTGCGGGAACAGGTGGAGGTGCAGGGTTCACCTGCCGAGTCCGTGGTGGAGGTGGGCGCTGCTGTTGTTGCTGTGCCTGCAGAAAGGAAGAGACCATGAAGACAATCGGTATGCTGTGCAAATATGTAAACTGGCACACTCACACCCTTAAATAAATTGTTTGGTTATCCCTTTATATATAGCAGTTGAGTTGAAAGAATGCCGGTAAATAATTATCCATTACAGACACCAGCAAGCATAATAATAACAGGTCAACTGATAATGCAAAAACATTCATGAAACATGAATCATTTGTCAATAGATGAACAGAAAATGGCATGATGGAATGGAAAAACAGATATCAATCACATCACAATTTAAAAGAGATAATATGTGGTCCAATCATCAACTCCAAATAATGACACAATGTTATATGTTAGAAATGTTACTATTATTCACAATATCAACACATGATCAACACTATGTATAGACCAAACCATCACAGAGCAAAGCATCAATTTATTGTCATTTATATCTATATATGACGGAAGATTCCCAGCCTACCACTAAATGCTCAAAAGAACTTGCTTGCCGGTCACAGAACCAGACTCAGACTTAATCAAGGAAACAAATAAAAAAGGAAAGGAAAAGATGAAAAAAGAACTTCCCTTGACAAGACTAGTCACAGCAAGAATAAAATGTCAACTGCTGCGTGTTCGGGAAAAAAGGACAAAATGTCAATTGACATGAACTCCTTGCAAACTAAATGAGTTATGACTACAATTTGTTAGACTATAGCTATGCCCTCGCTCATGTCTACTTAGAGTTTAATCTCAAGAACTTTGATCATCTCATCGTAGTAACTACAGAAGGGCTAAACCCCACTATGAATTGGCTATCTGAAAAACAAGGAATCCTAGTTTCAAAGAAAAGGAAAATGAGGATAGATTAAGCAGCATTCATTTTCATTTTGGTTATTGAAAAGCCTTTTTCTGCACATATTAGGCCCTATAGCATAAACCATAAAGGCTCCTAATTAGCCTCTCAACCGTAGTTGGTTTTCTTGAGTGAAGAACAATATGGCAATCGGCTACCCTCTTCTTAAAACTTGCAGAATGCAACCCAAATATCCAAAACCAATTGGACTTTCGGGGTGTCCGTGCAACCAGAGAAATACAACGCAAGGGATACCTCATATCTAATCTAAGAAGTTAAAATACCAAAGCAGCCTATAGGATAGGATAGATGGTCAACAGTATGGAAACTGATGGACACAATAAAAACACAATATCCTAAAAGATGCTAGGCCCTAGACTGGTGACTGCATGATTAAACACAATATCATTTGATCACTCCCTAGGCGGGCTAGGAAGCTGCAGCAATCAGACACTGAGATTAGTTGATCAGGTGGAAACAGGAAACCTACTGGTAGAAACAACATGTGAAGAAATTTCTTAGACAAGGCATGCATGACTATTTGACTAGGTCAGGTCTGTCAAAATGCTGGAATATCAATTTTCATGATTTCAGCAAGGATTTCAAATTCTGGATAAACCAATGATTATTAAAGAAGAACAGCTAGTATCTCTTATATCCTCTATCAGTAATTTGATGCACAAGCAACATAACTGGAGTATGCTGAAAAACAAAACGTGTACAAAATGGATACAGGTGGCTTTTGTAAATTCAAATATATGAGGATGCTTGTAGTTGTAGAAAGACAAAGCTAATTTTCAGATGACATAGTGGGACTGAAACATCTTAGCACAATCTCAAGAAAACCTTACCTAACAATATTGTACCTGTTCAAAAACATGGTATCACTCATGTGAGTGAAAAGAATGCCACACGGACAGAAACAGAAAGTGCAAAGATGTAATGTGAAGGGAACATGCATGTACGTTTACTATATAGCATGAGTTACAACTCTAGTTGCTAAAATAGTTCTACCAGCAAATAGTAATGTCAAGCAAGGAAACAATACCTGAGGGCGAGGTCTTTGAGTCTGTGACTGTGAGGCAATATACTGCAAGATTTCATAGGACCTTGTCTGGACATAGTTTGCGACCCTCTGGAAGTAAAGAACTGCCATGTCACCAGCTCTTGTCCTCAACTCAAGCAGATTTCGATCAATCTCAGTTTCATGTTTAGCAATGTATGGCTTGAAGAAAGACTCGTACACATAGGCAGTCCCCTGAAATAAGACTTGTTACAAACAAACCATGAGAAAAGTATACTTTAACAATTAAAAAAGGACAGAAAACCATACACGTGTCTTTGGATACCACAAGTATACAATAAATGCCAGCTTTGCCTCACTATACATAGGTAACCTGTTTAAGAAGAGAATAATCATCAATGAGGTAAGCTATCCCCAATTTCAACCAGCTTAATAAAAGGTTACTAAAAATGGCAACTCCAAAAGGAGCATGGATGGCATTACCATGATACGAAATTTTCCCCAACTCTCTCCAGTACAGTGAGAACTGCAAGTAAGATCCTGCAAAAGCCATGACCTATATAAGATGAAGTGAAATATGCATGCAATTCAGCATAAAAACCAGAAGGCTTCACAGCAAACGAACCAGTACTGACACCAGAACCGCAACTGCTCGACCTCGGGCCTGTTTAGCTCCACCGTCTTGTAGCAGTCATAGGCTGGGTATGCATATCCAAGAACAAGCCTGCGAGGCAGAGAAATAACAGGTCTGAACAAGAACATTGCACCATTATTGCAATGAATGAAGGGGAAAAACAGACAGAAGCTTCTTACGTTAGAGCTCCGGTAACGAGTGAACCGATCATCTTGAGCCCTGTTTTGCATTAAACATCTGTTAGATTGCTAGAAACAGATAAAAACAGCATCAATGAACAAGGATAGCAGAGAAATGCCAAATCCGTCCACAAAATTTCCCTAGCAGCAGCAAACGTAGATAAATGGAATGCACCTAATATACTAGTAACTGATAGCTCATATTGAAGCCCCCTATCCTAGTCAGTACAGAAACTACCACACATGCACAAATCATCATCCAATCATGCTTGTAAGTAGTAAGTAGGAGCAAACGCAGATTTCCCCCGCAGCAGCAAACGCAGATAAATTAAATGCGTCTAATACACTAGTAAGTAGGTGTAACTCATAGCTCAGATCGAGGCCCTCTATCCTGCTCAACACTGCAAACCACCACACATGCACAAATCATCATCCAATCATGCTTGTAGTCATCCATACATACTCGACGGGTTCCCCCTTTAGCAGCTAGAGTTGGATTCCTCACGACAGAGGGCCAGAAAGGGTAGGGGCGGGGAAGTTCACGTGGGGCATGGCATGGATGGATCAACCCCCAAACTTTTTTTTGCAAAAAATAAATAAATAAACCGCTCGCGGTAGCGCGCGCTAGCTTAGGGTAAAAGGCATCCTTCCCAATGCTGCATCCTATCCTGTAGCCTATAGGGTCAACTGAAATCGATCTCTCTCTCGCGCGCGCTGAAGAAGCAACCGCAACCGCGGTAGAGGAAGAAGAACAGCAAGCACGGGCGGATGGATTAGATTATCCTAGCGCCGTACCGCGCAGCAGCAGTGCAGCCCGCGACGAGGTGGGTGGTGGGGAGTCCCCTAAACATTTGAATGGATTGCTCACATCCAAAGCAACAGACGGATGAACTACTTGCCTTAACTAAGACAGGGCGAGGGAATCCGTATCCGCGGAAGCAAAGGTAGGTAGGGTTCCTTACCGGGAGGAGAAGGAATCGGCGGGGCGCGGCGCGGCGGGCGGAGCAGGCTGCTGCGGAGATGGAGATGGAAGCCCCGCCGCTCCACGGCAACCCAACCCAGCAGCGGCGAGGAAGACGAGGGGGGAGAAGAATTGGAGGCGGCGTGCTCGGGAAGGAGGCGGGGCCCACCCGCCAGCCAGAGAGAGAAGCCAAAGCCGACACGGGGAGGACAAGCATATCCTTGAGTTCAAGTTGCAAAGGCGCAATCCGTTGGGGGTTGGACGGTGAGATGGGCCTTGATTCCGGCCCGAGAGCATGGAAAGAAGGCTTACCGAAATGGGCCAGCAGGCCAGGCGCGCTTGGTCCTGGGGCACCGAAATGGGCCCAGAGGTCGAGGAAATGCTGAGAATTCGATTTTGATTCAATAAAAAAGAAAGAAAAGAAATGCTGCTGCTGAATAAAACAGACTAACAGTGGATTAAGGTTTTCGTAACCAGCAGGAGAAAACTGCGTCGCGGAAGCAGAGGACGACTGTACTGCATGCTTTTGGTCCCATCACTGACGCGGCCCGGCCCATGATGAGAAAGGCATCAGCGAACAACAGGCCCTGTTGACCAGAGTACTGCTACCGCGCGACACTTTTGTACCCGCATTGCTGGAGCATCTGCATGCATATCACATCATGCTTTGCCTTTTTTTTCACTGATATATGTGTTACGGTTAAAGGCACACCATGGACTTGCAAGTTTGATTTCCTCAGCAAATACTTTAGTTTGGGAGCTTAGTTAACTACGTACTACATGAAAAAGTCAAAAGTGCCTGCGTTTTATGGTGCCTGATCTCGTGTGTTGTGTTCCAGAGTCCAGACAGCAAGCAATAGCACGGTGCATGTGCAGCAGGAGGGGAGCTACCACTACCACTACCAACCGAACGGACGCGTGAAGCAGAGACAGGCGTTAACGCTCACGAGGAGGAACTGAGCTGAACTGAACCTGAAGAGAGGAAAGGAGCCCAACACTGCATGTTCGCCTTCAATGGTAAGATTTGGGTACAGTACACACACAGGAAAGAGGAGAGGGTGGTACATACGCATGTCATGTACAGTAAGTACGGCGACGAGGATGAAAGCAAAGAAAAATGGCCGTGTTTAGTTCCAAAAAGTATAGGAGAAAGTTTGGAGAAAATGCATGTCACGTCGGACACTGTAGCGTACTGTAGCACCTTTCGTTTGTTTGTAGTAAACATTGTCCTATCAAGACCTAACTAGGCTCAAAAGATTCGTCTCGTCGTGTACATCAAAACCATGCAATTAGTTTTTTTATTTACCTACCTTTAGTGTTATATGCATGAGGAGAGAGATTTGATATGATAGGTGGATAGTAATGTTTGGAGAGAGAATTTTGGAAATTTTGGTGATGTGATGGGAACTAAACACAGCCAGTAACTCTGCATGTTTAGTATTTGTCAGTCAGCGGCTTTGCAGATGGAAGGTGGATGCATGGAATTCATTTTCATAGCCTGCCTGCCTGCCTGCCTCTCTTGATGGCAGCAGATTTGTATTATTGTATATTTGCAGAAGATATTAACCAGAGGAAATCAGCAGAAGAAAGTAAGGGATATTTAAGTAAGAAAAGAAAGGCGCCAGCATCAGCAGATCGCCTCACACCACCAATCACCATCTGCATGTCAGTCCTATAGCAGCATGTCCAGACAGTCTCCTTCTCTCTCTCTCTATCTTCTATCTCTAGAGAGAGAGAGAGAGAGAGAGAGAGAGGATATTAGCCAGGACAAGGCAAGTAGGCAAGTGCAAGGGCTGCAGCTTTCCGTTTGTGCCCACGCCAAGCGGCCAACAAAAAGGGCCACGTCCCCGCACACCGCTGCCGCTGCCTCCCCCGTCCGGGCCGTCCGTCCTTGCCTCGCATTTACCACTCACTCACCCTCTTCCTCCTTCCATCTCCATCTCCATCTCCTCCCTCCCTGCTGCTCATCAATCTCCGCCCAGGGCAAGGCAGAAGAAGAGGAGGAGGAGCGCAAACAATCGAGCAACTTGTTCGCATGCCGCTTTCGCTTCGCTTTCCCCTGCCGGCCGCTTTCTCCCTCCCCTGCTCCGCGCCTTCGACGCCGACCCTTGCTGCTGCTGCTGCTGCTGCAAGGACGATTTCAAGAGATGCAGATAGGAGGAGGTCAGTGTTCTAGCTTCTCCATGCGCTCGCGCGGCTTTTTGGGGCTTTTTTTCAGCTTCGGATTGGGAAAAAAGGCTTCGGTTTTTCCGGGCTCTTCGTGTGCTCTGTTTCTTGCGATGAATCGCGCGCGGGTTCCAAGCGACGGTTGCAGCTTCTTCTTCTTCTTTCCACTCTGCAATTACTTCGATTTTGCCCTTCTTTTCCTGCCTGTTTGCATGCCTGCCCATCGTGAGATGAGATGGGGACCTCACGTATCTATCTGTCGGGACTAGTAACCATGAAATGAAATCTACTGCTTGAAAAAGAAACGAGCATTTGGGGTTAAAATGGGCATCGTTCACACACGAAGGGGCTCAATTCGATCCCCATGACACGAACCTCTTCCTAAAAAAGGGAAGTCGTCATCATCTCCTTTCTTCTGTTTGGGTAGGATCGAGCATGTCGACAAAAGCTATCATCATCTGCTTTCTCAGGAGCAAAATCTGATTTTATTTTTTTCTCCGATGATGAGGAGGTCCAGAAAAGATTTCATGTTTTGGATCTGGATAAAGGTTTAGAAATGCACTCTCCTTTCTAGATTCTTGCGCGCGTGGGCCTAAAGATCCCTGAATCGTTTTCAGGCAAGAAAGACCACCGAAACAAAAAAGAAAGAATTCGGTCTTTTTTTTCATCTCACCACCTTTTCCATCCCCCTCATCAGCCCTTCCCAATCCCAGCATCTGATTCCTCTGCATTCATAGGACCAAGCAGAAGCTTGTTTTTTTCCTATTTCCTTTATTATTATCCTATCTTTCCCTGCTGCCGCCTTTGCTTCCAATATACTGCTGGCCTCTGGATGCTGTCTCCTTGTCCCGGCTCCAGCTGTTCACTTTGCCCTAACCATGTCTATCCGCCCATGCCTCATCTCCCCTTCTCTCCCTGCATTTCTTGTGTGAACTGTGTAGAGAGAGAAGGTACAAGAGGCTAGAGAGAGAGGGAGAGGGCTGTGAGATCTTTTTGGAGCTAGTAGTGAACCCTTTTTGGATTGGATGGTGGATATGGAGAAGAGGGAGAAGCAGGTGGTTGGGCAGCTAGCAAGGAGACACGCGATAAGGAGTGGCTGCTCCTCTTCGTCTCCTCCAACTGCTGCTGATGGTGGTATGTGCGTGCTGTTCCATTGGTGATCCTTTTTGAAACTTTCCATTGGTGATTCTCTCCGGTGGTGTTCAGAAAACAGATGGTCACAGTGAACTAACTCTGCGGCTCCCTATCTCTGTCGTCCCCAAAATGCCCCTTATCTTTTTCCTAATGCACCCTCGAAAGATCAGAACTTTTCTTGGTCTTTTCTTCACCTGGTGGGCGCACTGGGTCCCACTAGCCACCTTGATATAGTGTGCTCTTCTGATTGGTTGTTAAGGTTCTATTTTTTTCTTTCTCCTTGCAAAATTGGCCCCTTTTGTTATTGGTTTGGACAGTGCTACAGGAGGAAGCTACTCTATCTATGACTCAAGACATTGGCTAGTAGTACTAGGGGTTGGGTAGAGAGCAGCAATAGCCTACTAGCTAGTCGTACTAGATGATCAATTGATCATAGCAGTTGATAAAAAAAAATTGATCATAGCAGTGGCTCGAAACAAAAAAGAAAGAATTCGGTCTTTTTTTTCATCTCACCACCTTTTCCATCCCCCTCATCAGCCCTTCCCAATCCCAGCATCTGATTCCTCTGCATTCATAGGACCAAGCAGAAGCTTGTTTTTTTCCTATTTCCTTTATTATTATCCTATCTTTCCCTGCTGCCGCCTTTGCTTCCAATATACTGCTGGCCTCTGGATGCTGTCTCCTTGTCCCGGCTCCAGCTGTTCACTTTGCCCTAACCATGTCTATCCGCCCATGCCTCATCTCCCCTTCTCTCCCTGCATTTCTTGTGTGAACTGTGTAGAGAGAGAAGGTACAAGAGGCTAGAGAGAGAGGGAGAGGGCTGTGAGATCTTTTTGGAGCTAGTATAGTGAACCCTTTTTGGATTGGATGGTGGATATGGAGAAGAGGGAGAAGCTGGTGGTTGGGCAGCTCGCAAGGAGACACGCGATAAGGAGTGGGAGCTGCTCCTCTTCGTCTCCTCCAACTGCTGCTGATGGTGGTATGTGCGTGCTGTTCCATTGGTGATCCTTTTTGAAACTTTCCATTGGTGATTCTCTCCGGTGGTGTTCAGAAAACAGATGGTCACAGTGAACTAACTCTGCGGCTCCCTATCTCTGTCGTCCCCAAAATGCCCCTTATCTTTTTCCTAATGCACCCTCGAAAGATCAGAACTTTTCTTGGTCTTTTCTTCACCTGGTGGGCGCACTGGGTCCCACTAGCCACCTTGATATAGTGTGCTCTTCTGATTGGTTGTTAAGGTTCTATTTTTTTCTTTCTCCTTGCAAAATTGGCCCCTTTTGTTATTGGTTTGGACAGTGCTACAGGAGTAAGCTACTACTACTAGGGGTTGGGTAGAGACCACAGCAGCAATAGCCTACTAGCTAGTCATACTAGATGATCAATTGATCATAGCAGTAAGTATCAAAAAAAAATTGATCGTAACAGTGGCTCGAGTTCTTCTTGCATTTCTACAAACTTAAATTTTGAAAAAAAAAAACAGTAGGTATAATAAGCCATGTGACGGATTTTGCCATCTTGGGTCGATGGGCTGTGCTCCTTTTCCTCTGACGTGGTGAGTTGTGTTCCTAGTGATCCCTGGCCACTAGAAACCTTTCTTTCATGTGGAGCTGTTGCAGATTTTTCTGGTTTCGGATGGCCCGGTTGGATGAAGTTGTCGTGAAGAAATTTCTGGGATACGGTGATGTTAGCCTGGGTCGTAACGGTTGTCACCTACTGCCTACGTGTAGATAGATATGCACGCAAGGCTTAAAGCCTTTAGCTTTCAGCTTCATGTCCTTTTCACAAATGTTCTTACGGAATATGGATCCACACAGCCTGATGAAACGTGAACTCATGCAACGTTCAGAGTTTCTTTCTCCAGCTTTTCAGATTTTGGCATTGCAATAATGTACTTTTTCTGGGTGTCTTGTTTTTTAGTATAAAGGTTTTACGATCCTAGACTGTTCAGATGATGGTTATTTCCACAAGGCTGGATGAAGTGCTCCTTTTTGTTTTTCCTATTTAGCTAGGAAAGCTCGTTGTAAATTACTGCATGATTTGTAACGCCAATTGTCATTTCATACTGTCTCCAGGTTCTAACGGAAACGAGAGAGAAAGCAGAGGTCAGAAGGCAAAGGCTGCTTCAAGGCAGAAGAAATTGAAGGCAAATAACTTCAAGTGGAGATCAAGCAACAGCAACATGAACAACAAGGCACGGACAGGGGGATCTGATGAAGCCTATGATGATAGTGTCCTCTGCTCACTGTCTGCAGCCAGCTTCAGCAGCCTGGTCAGTCGGAAAAGAGTGAGGACTCTTGGAAAGGTATCTTTTGTTTGACCTTGTATCTTGTCCGTGTTCAGTCATCTGGTTGCTGTTCCTTATGCTCATCTTTGTGTTCGTTCTGCTATTTCAAAGGTGTCTGAGCAGTGTGATGCTGTCGATCCTCCAGTTCCAAGAAAATTAAGATCAGGTACCAATAAAGAATTAACCACTGTACTTCTTTCAGATGACAATAAAAAAGGGATTTTATTTTTGGCTTCTTATTTGTCGCTATTCTTTTATTTACAGTATGATCGACAAATAATATTATTACTTTTAATTAAACAAGTTTCTAAGGAAAGTTTTGGTGAACAAACAACGTAGTTGTTACTATGTTAATTGCTTTGGACTATATGTGATTCAACACAGGGTCAGATAAACCTGTTAGTGTTGTTATTGTCAGGCAGGGAACAATCGCAAGTGATTATCTAAAACCTAACCTAGCTGGTTATGTGTTTGTGGGTACTTAAATATTTGTCTGATGTTTCTCTGGGAGTGTTATAGTGCAATTGGTTGTGAATTGTGACAATGCATGGCTAGTTTTATTTGGAGCTTTTAAGCTCTAACCTAAGATAATATTTCAACTTTACCCTCCTACTTTCAGCAATAAAGAAGCGAGATGGTAGATTTGTTTCTGCATCATCACGGCATGTCAAAAAGAGACGTCATCTTTCGGCTATCAGTGCTCAAATTTCTTTTGTGGGCCAGGAAACAAGATTCAATGGAAGCTCGGTAAAAAAAAAAGAACTGCTTGATTTCATCGTTTTTCCATGACGAGAGACTGAAAACTGAAAGGGAGACATACATTCTTGTTTCACAGTTATTTACAGAAGAGGAGGAAGTCATCGCTGATGTTTTGCTGTCCCTCTCTCAAATACCCTCTCTCAGTGAGCTCACAGCTGACAAGGCTACAGCAGATATCTCAAACACAAATGTTGCTTCGACTTCTTATTCAGAAGGTGTGTCTGCACTCTTTTTCTTATTATCATACTAACAAGTAAGTAATACAATTTTAGAACATGTTCATAGTTCTTGTGTGATTGTCCCTGCAGGAGCTACTAAGGAGGGTGATGAAATAGTCATACTGCCAAGTGCTGCTGATGATTTGGCTAGCCAAGCTATCTGCATAGATAAAGTAGCGGGACAGACCAACAGCGTTCCACATGCAAATCCAGTGCCTGGTGCTACAGATCAATCCAGCAACATAAACCCACCTTTATCAGAAAATGAGCAAATGCAGGATCTTTCTTTGGGAACTGTTGTGAATTTACCAAGCCCGTCTAAAGACTCCTCCAATAACAGGTAGTGCTCATGGATGCCCTTTGGTCCCTTATCTTGTCCTTACATAAACTGCATTCTTATGTTTATTTCTTTTTGTAGCACACTAAAGCAACAGAAAGTGCGATTTGATGACCGCGAAAGTAATCCAGCACAGAAACCAGAGGCTCCTCTTTGGCTGGTACTGCACTGTTATCGGTCTGAAAGTACTGATGTACTTTTCATTTGGTCCTATGCTTTATGGTTTCCTCAAATATGTTTTTCTACAGGTAAATTCTAAAAAATCTGATAGCATGCTAGTTGAGAGGGAAAAGGCCAAAAATAGCAGTGCTCAAGGTACTTCTACAATTCTAGAATAGCTGAACTTCATTTTACTAAATACTGGTTGTTGCTGTTATCACTTATCTTCTAATTTGTTTCTACTTTGTTAGAAATTATGCCTCTGGTCCGGGCTCCACTGCCTCGTACCCCAGATGGGTACTTGATAAAGTAATTTTCTTTTGAAACCAGTAACATCTTTTTCCTATAGAGATATTTGTTCGGTTGTTAAAAAGATGTTAAATGTATGTATGTTTTCAGGCCCTCTTCAAGCAAATTGGAAGCTCACAAGAGTACGATTTCTGAAACTTCCAAATTTACTGCGCCAGGAAATCAGGACAAGGTCTGAATTATCTTCTTTATTGTTTCCTTACACACTTTCATTTTCGTCATTCAACAAATATGACAGGAATGAACTCTGTTGATTCCAAAAAAAATCATCTTCAAATGATTGAATTGTGGACGCTTTCATAGTTTATCTCTTGTACAATTGTTGTGGTCGAACTACAATCTAGTTACCTGAAGCTCTGAGTAACTTTTGTACGAATTAGCTCCGAATATTTAGCTGACGGATGTATCAGTCTTATTCGCAGCATTCACTGGTTAAAAATGTTGGCTCGAGCTCGACAAAGTCATGGAAGAGAAGTATTACCCATGTCTATGTGAGCCATGTGATCCAGATGCATATGAACAAGGAGAAGGCATCCCAGAACCAAGTAAAACCGGAGGAAAGGCCACACGTCGGCTCTTCAAGGTCACCAAACGGCTCTACCATACACAAGAACAACGCACGGGAGGAGAAGTTCTACACTGTTCAGTTCGACGTACGGGTCCCGGTTCAGACATCTGCTGGCATGTGCGACATGAGTGCTGGTCGGCCAAAGATTGTAAGCATGGCTGGTTTCGCTATAGCACTACTAGAACGCTATCTGAATTCCTCTGAACTCTTAAACTGAAGCTGTCATGCTGCATCTTTCAGGTCGGTGGTAATTTCCTGAACTTGCCCACTTCGGCGGCGCTACCCGGGACGCAGCATGTTCAGTATCTGCATCCTCAGATCGCGCAGCGGGGCACGATGCCGTACCCATTTCCGCATCTTCCTTACACCAGAGGAAATTTAGCACCTGCTGCAGCACTCCAACAGGTAGGTTCTTCCTCTGTACTACATCTGAACATTTGTCAGAATCTCTCAAAGCAGAAAAATGATCACACTACGCTAGTCTGTTGCAAGCTTCAGGAAGGGGGTCTAATTTGTTGCTTCTTGTTTCTGGGGATGAACTAGCAGATGCCACAACAGTACATGAGCAACGTCAACATGGGCTACGCTCCGCGCCCCGGCCTTCCGGCGAGCTCGTCGTCAGCCATGATGAAGCAGCTTCATCAGTTGATACCAACGCAGCAGCAGCAGATGTGGCAGTACCATGTTTCTCAGTACCAGCCGAGGCCGGACGCCACGCCTTCGCCGGCGGCGGCGTGGCACTCCATGTCTTCCCTTCGCCCGGCGATGGCGATGCTTCCTCCCCAGGCGATGCCGCCGCAGATGGAGCTCTTCTGCGCGCCGTACCAGGGCGGCGGCAGGCAGCCGCAGCAGCTCAGGCTGATCTAGACTTCTACCTCTAGTGTTAGCTTATATACACTGCTAATTTATGTATATAAGTATATAGCTGGGATGCTGGCATGATGCTGATGTTAAAGAACTCAGAGAAAAGGAAACCATCCATGCTACTGGGTTTAACTTGGCGAAGGATCGTGCTACTAGAGCTGAACTGTAATTAACAGAACTTGCAGTGCAGTTGCATAATGGAGTACAATACAAGGCTCTGTCAGTTTTAACATTTTTCCCCTTCTGCTCGCTATTTAAACGTAGTAGAGTTGAAAGAATATGTTCAATAATTTTGCGACGATTGCAAATGGTCTCGCCCGGCGGCGATTGATTTCAGGTCCGGTGATCACAGCCGGCCGGCCGGCGGCGTGCTTCCCTAGCCCGAGTATTGCTTGCACGTAGACGTCGCGGTGGTCGGCGTGCCTTTTCACCGGAGATATCTTGACGCCGTCGACGTCGCCGCCGCCCGCCATGATCACGTGACAAGCACGCGCAACTCGCAGGGCCGCCTTGACATGTGGGCCACGCGTCAAGTGTACCGGTGCCGCCGTGCGATTTTGCGGATCCGTGTGTACTGTGTACTGCATACAATTGTACCAAGCGCGGTGTTCATGACTCGTGTACCAAGCCCGGTGCTCTCAACAAGTCAAGAGACATAATAACCTAACCTATAGAAGATAATAAATATACATCGGTCAGTAACGTATCTACGGCCATTTTATGAAAATTCTACTATCTCCATTTAAAATTATAATTCATTTGACTTTTAGATTTTATGACACTATGCCCATACATGTTAATGATAATAGGATGGAGCTGCTTGTCATTGGCAATACGTTGTCCTAGAAGTGTTACACATTGACATAAAACAAAGAGTAAAATACATGTATGACCATTGTACTTGTCTTCTTATTTCAGTTTGGCCATTGTACTCTGAAAAGTGTAAATCGCATCAGGAATCTGGAAAGGCATATAAAACAAATACTTACATTGCGAGCATCTTTTTCAGTCATGGCTTCCTATTCGATCTTGATGTAAATGGGACACAGTATTTGCGTTGGCTTGGGCATGTAGCTATATATTTGCCGTAGAAGTGATGAGCAACATACAATGCCTAAAACATTGTATGTTCCTCGTCACTTTTGCACCAACTATGAATAAGCATCTGATATGTGCAACAGCTGGAAGGCTAATCTAACGACATCAAAAGTTAAGAACTTGCACTGATAATCTTTTGAGAAGTGCTAACTGGAGCCTGTTTTTTATGGAATAAAGTTAGTATAGGGGAACAAAAATATCAGTAGGTTCAGAATCAGCACTATGAATGGTAGCAAATAATATGTTCAATTTTATGGAATCTCGTTTTAGTAATTTGATGAAACCTAGATGGTGTCATGTTTGTTTTGGAATGACCGAGCCATGAACTCTTTATAATGAATAAACATATCTGATGAAAATAAAGATGTGCATAAATAATTTGGACATATGAGATTTTGGTTGTTCCATATGGTAGACCGTACATATGTTATCTAAGATAAAAGCAGTTTCCGCCGGTGATACATTGTTTTACAGCCCAACACTGATTTTGGAGTGGTGCTGTGCAATCAGAAAAAGGCACGATATCCAGATCAAATCAGAACCAGCGGAAGGAGGGAGGGAGGCACAGACACTCACCCGGAGCCACAGTTGTTCGTTCGTACCCCTTAGCTGCTGCGTATCCCACGGTGAGAGCACGTAGATCTAGGCCCGAAGGGTCGCGAGATGGCAGGAGATCGATCGGATTTGAACTGAGAAGGGAGAGAAACATTGATGACGCACCTGATGGCTACCAATTTTGCGCCCAACGGAGGAGGGCTGTAGCGGTTGGAGCACCACCGCGCCGCCGCCGGGTCGGGAAGTCTAGCAAGGCCAGAGCGGAGGAGGGCCACAAAAGGGGTCTCGATTCGATCTAGCAGCCACACTCCAACTGCTTCTCGTGGCGCGGCACGGTGCGGGAGAGCTCCTCCATGGCGGCAAGACACGGACCTTAGTCTCCTCCCTCTCCTCTGGGCGTGCGAGCTCCACCTCCTCTCTCCTCCGCAGGGCCGTGGGGCGTGGAGGCCAGCATGGTGAGGGAAAGCGTGTTCGCCGAATCCGGCTCCGTCTCCTCAGAAGGCAAGTTGCGCCCGAATTATTTACATCCCATTGTTGAATACAATTTTATTAGCAAACTATGATTGTTGGTCAAAATTTGACAGCAATCATCAATATATATGAGAGGCCCATAAAACGTGAGCTATGAAATTAGCTGGCCATCAGGCCACTAGTGCGTTCTTTTACATGTAACCATTTGTTAATTGTACATGCTGGAAAAATATAAAACATTATGGATATGCCACAATTTGGCCATATCACGTGAGATGTACCCAAATTAAGTAAATGCCATCTGCATTAGTATGATTAAGGATCTAATGGCTTTATCAGTGTAGTTGAGCGAGTTTAGTGGCCACCATTTACACTTTCCTGAGTACAATGACTAAACTGAAACAGGAAGACAAATACAATGGCTATTTATGTATTTTACTCTAAAACAAAACTCATGATTATAAATTGTCAAAACTACCCATTCTTAATATGTACTCCCTAGCTTCAAATCATGTAGGGAGTTTCTCCCATATAAAAATGGGTCATGACTCTAGACGTTATTTTTGGTTTGAACACGTGTGAAGAGTGAGCAGAGTGCTTTTAGTTTGTTCTCATATAGGTTGCCAACTTAAATCAAGGTCAGTGCAACTTGAAGCATCACATTTATTTCATCATGCCCCCACTTTTTTTTTGTTATAGAATTCTAGCGCTGCACTTTACGTAAACGGTTCCTAGTACACATTGTGCCAACCCAACTAAGTTCTCACCATACGTAACGCCAAAACACCATGCGTGTATCAATGATATGGGGATAAAGTCATGAGTTTGAGTCTTATATGGACGTAAAAAAATTCATGATTATAAAATGTCCAAAATGACCATTAATAGTAGCTTCAAAGCATGTAAGGAGTTTCTACAACATCAACAAGGCTGTTACTCCAAACATCATGTTCGAGAACGTGCGAAGAGCAGATAAGGTTTTTTCAGTTTGTTTTGCTATCGGGTCGAATCGGCTTGAACCGAGATCAGTTACGACCCTGCAATGCTCCAAACACATTTCTTGTCCTATCTCGCTTGTTCTTTTTTCTATAAGACGGTTCCTAGTAGACATCAAATCAACCTAACACTAAGTTCTTTGTACGTTACATGTCGCTAAAACACTGCATATGCATAAATATATGTGCATGAAACCATATGCCACTTACAATGTATCATTCTGAGAGTTTTCACTGTTATCAGAATGACATACCACAAGTAACATATCATCCAAAAAATATTAGTTTGCAAAAAAAAAATCACGAGTAAGGTGCCACATGGAAAAGCCAGAAAGAAATTAAAAAGGTCCAACAAAAACACGCAAAGCAGCCTAAAAACCAGGGGCTCGTCACTGGCACTATCACCATACGGAGCCGAAAATCTAGGGGAGACCGAGAGAGCAAAGCAAAGGAAAGCCACGCACCACCACCACCACCACCAAAGCCCACACGCCAAGGCCGAGCCACTCCCGTGCCCCCGACGGCACGGCCCCACCTGTCATCCTCCCCTCGCGCACCCAATCCCCACGCGCTCCCCGCCACGTGGCGCCACCTCCTATTAAACCAGGGAGGCCAGAGCAAGTAATCCGCTTCCGCTCCCTCTCCTCCTCCTGCTGCTGCCGCCGCCGCCGCCGCGTGCGCCTCGCCTCGCCTTCCCCGGCGTCGATTCGTCCCCGCCCTCCTCGTCTTCCAGCGGGAGGGTAGGATAGGATAGGATCCCTCCCCATGGCGGCGGCGAGGGAGGAGGAGGAGGGGTTGTTCACGGAGGCGGAGCAGGATGTGGCCGCCATTCTGTGCGGCCTCAAGAAGGCGCTGCGCGCGCGGGATCGGCGGCGGCGGCGCCGGATGCAGCGCCTCCGGGAGGATGCGCCGCCGGAGATCCCCTGCTGGGGCCGGCGCAGGCCGAGGTCCATGCCGGAGGAGAAGCTCGCTTCCGCTTCCCCTGTCGCCGCCCCCGCCGCTCCCCGGGACGGCGCCGCCAGCCCCGACACCCCGCTCGCCTACCCGGAGAGCGGCGGGGACGACGCGCCGGCGGAGGTGGAGGTCGCCAACAAGCCCGCGCCGCACCAACAGGTGAGCCGCCCGCGAGATCTGCGCGCCGCCGCCGCCGCCGCCGAGACTGTTGCTAGTCGTCTCCGTCGTCGCTTCGCTTTCCGATTCGATTTTTTGTTTGAAAACCAAATCAAAAACAAAAAAAGAAGCTGCTGCTGCTCTAATCAAAATCAATCTGTCTCCGCTTTCTCGCTCGCAGTGGGTGCAGGAGCAGCACGGCGTGGTGGCGAGCTTGTCGCAGGAGAACGCGCATCTCCTCAAGGTCAGGGTCAGCACCTACTCTCGACTTCTCTCTCTCCCTCTCCCTCGCGAGATTAGATTTTTTTTTCACGGTCGATTGCGTGCGCAATTAGTCTGGCGATTAGTGAGCTCGAGAGACTAATTAGAATCCGGCCCGGTTCGTTTCAACTGCAAACACTGATTTCTTCCGGTGGTTAAAACTTGCCAAAAAAAACACAGCAAATCGAGGAGTACAGAGCTCGGCTGCAGAGCTCTAGGAGCACGAACGAGAGCTTGAAGCAGCTGCAGTTGCAGCACAAGGTGGGATTTTTTTTCTCTCTCTCTATCCATCCATCTGTTTCCTTCCCATCCACATCTGGCACTAGTGAGCAGCAGCAGGGTTTCTTGCCGCTCAATCCTCGGGCGATTGCTTGCGTGTTGGCCGGACGGCAACCACTCCAACTCTACTCCCCCGATAAAGACGCAACCTTTCCGATCCAGCAGCGTTTTTTTCCTTCCGTTGAGAAGGGAAAAAAAAAGAGAGGAAATTTCAGTCACATTTCCATTGACCGCCGGCCGTAGATAATCAGCAGCAGTAGTACGAGTGATTGGCTTCCCCTTTTGGGTGATGGCTTACCCGATTTAGGCATGAGATCAGATGCCCTGTCGTCATAGCCGATGCATACGTGAGCGAGGTGAAAAGGGAAAAAAAGATTGGCAGAACAGAGCAGCTGCCGGGACTGACGCGAGATGCTACGTGTCGCTTTTGCAGGTGAAGCGGGAGCAGGATGAGCAGGAGCGGAAAAGGCCGCGGCTTGAGGCGCCGGCGGCGGCGGCGGATCCCCGGGCGGCGGCGGCGGCGCTGGGGCTGGACCTGAACGAGCCGGCGCGGGCGCCGGAGGAGGAGGAGCGGGCGAGGGCACACGCTCAGGCGATGGCGGCGGCCGCCGCCGCCGAGTGGTACAGGCAGGTGCACCTGCGGGCGGCGATGCAGAAGGCGGCCGTGTCGGCCGGGGCGCGGCGGCGGCGGCTGGAGATCCTTCGCGCCAAGGTGTCGTGCCCGCTGGTGTCGAGCAGGCCGCGGCGCGCGGGGTGAGTTGAGTGAGCCGAGTGTGCCGGACCGGCGGCGGCGGGCACGACGCGTGTGCGAGAAAGTTTTGAGCGTACTACCATGCTAGTCGAATCGGGCTAGCTAGCACTAGATTGTAGCATTCCTTGTTATACTAGTAAAATATAGTATTAGTAGCGAAATTAAGCTTGTTTTGAGATGATGATGAGAGTGTAGTAGTGCTCCGTAGGAAGGAATCGAGAATCGAAGCTGTATTCATTCATGTCTAGTAGGTTGATTGATTTGGAATTGGAACCCCCATCTGAATCGTCCTCCTGGAACATTGTGAGATTTTGGTCGGTATCAGTAGTAGTAACCGGTATTGATTATATTGATTTTAATTAATTGTATGTGTGTATGGGTTGGCATTGCTTGCAGCACTTTGAACAGAGCAGTACTCCTTTTCAAAAAAAAAAAAACAGAGCAGTACCAGCAGCAACGACAGAAAATGTGGCATGGTCGTGCTGATTTTTCTTTGCTTTTATTTTGTTTTTTTATTCATCACAGGCAAAGCGCGTCAGCTGTAGCTCCGTGTCATCGTGATGGGTACGTTGGGGGATTTCTTAGCGTCTAGCGATGAGGCCTTGCCGGGCTTTCTTGTTCGGCCAGGAATCGTGGCTGGGCTGGGCTGGGATGGGCTCGGCATTCGTTTCTTTTTTTTCTTTCGGACTAGTTTTACTAGTGCACTGGGCCGTTTCGTATTTAGGCCACGACAGTGAGCCGAGCCCGACTGGATAAGTGTGATTGGTAGCAGCCCAAGCCCGGGATTGCTCTCCCGCCGCCAGCCCAAACGACTTGTTCTTTGTTAGTGCCACAGCCCACAGAGGTGGGGTTACTGCAGAATTTACGGCCCAAGCCGCCGTTGCATGGCATGCTCGGCCGCCTTGTTCTGCCTCGCACGCGCACGCGACGCGAGCCGTCGGGCGGACGTACTTACCAGACAGACACAGGAGTGGGGTGGGCCGGAGACGATATACACCAGTCATTTTCCCGGTCCGGCACGGCCCAAGGCAACTGTGGTGTAGGGGCCCAGTACAACTGCGTAGCACCAACGCGACCCTGCCCGGTGGGCCACGCAGAGGAGATAATCCCCATCCATCTTCGCCCTGTTCGTTTGGCTGGTGCCTGGTGGCTGGCGCTGGGTACTGAGAGAAAAACACTGCTAGCTGGCTGGTGGCTGGCGCTGGTTTTCGCTGAGAAAAAAACACTGTTGGCTCGCTGGAAACAATCCAAACGAACAGGGCACTTGAGTTCTTTGACCCACTCGGAGCTTTCTTTGCTTTTTTTTTTTGGAAATTGCTTTCTTTGCTTCTTGGCACTTCCTTGGCAAGTCAAGAGCAGGCAAGCAAAGAATCTACGACGATACTCTTTTCTTTTGTTTTACAAAAAATAACTCTTTTCTTTTAAGAAAAAAGAATCTTTTATTTTCTTATAACTGGGGTCAGATCACATCCAATCCAAATTGGGGGAGCGAGCAGCCGATCCGATCGACGTACTTCATCGCGATGGCGAGCAGGCCGGCGGAAGCTTCCTGCGAGCTAGCCAGCCTCGATCGAATCTGCGTCTACAGTACGGAGTAACACGCATCCACTCATGGAACGCCAAGAAAACGACGCACATCGCACGCCATGCATCCGAGGAGATAGACGGAGAAGCTAATTAAGGATGAACAGAAATTTTATTTAAAAAAGATCAATTTCCGAAACACCAATAGTACAAGGCCCAAGTTTTGAGTTCTCATATATAGCATCATCAATTCATCATACTCATAATTAAATAGCAAGCACGTACAAACACCATTCATCCATCACCAATTGGATTCACAGATCCACCACCTAGTAAAACCCCACACCAGCAGCAGCAGCACACACGAACACGACACCACTCGAATTCGTCGTCGAATCCAGTCATCATCATCATCATAATCTTATTGATAGCGAGCGAGAGATCGAGAGCCAAGAGGCGATCGAGAAATAATAAGCCGGCGATCTAGGCGAGCTGCCCGCAGTCGGCGACCTTGACGGCCTTGGCGGTGTTGCCGCTGCGCGACCCGACCTTCTCGATGGCCTTGACGACGTCGAGCCCCTCGACGACCTGCCCGAACACGACGTGCTTCCCGTCGAGCCAGGGGCAGGGCACGGTGCAGATGAAGAACTGCGACCCGTTGGTGTTGGGCCCGGCGTTGGCCATGGAGAGCACGCCGGCGCCCGTGTGCTTGCGCACGAACCGCTCGTCGGGGAACTTGGCGCCGTAGATGGACTCGCCGCCGGTCCCGTTGCCGTCGGTGAAGTCGCCGCCCTGGCACATGAACTCCGGGATCACGCGGTGGAACACGGACCCCTTGTAGTGCAGCGGCTTGCCCCGCTTGCCGACGCCCTTCTCGCCCGTGCACAGGGCCCGGAAGTTCTCCGCCGTGCGGGGGACTTCGTTGGCGTAGAGCTCCATCACGATGCGGCCGGCCGGGGCGCCGCCGATCGTCATGTCGAAGTACACGCGCGGGTTCGACGCCGCCGCCATGGATGGAGTGAGATCGAAGGTTTAGGGATATATTTGGGGGACGGAGGAGATGGATGGCTGCTTGCTGTGTGATGTTTCCAGTGGGTGCGGTTTAAATAGCTGCTTGCTGTGTGAAGTTTTTGGAGAGAGAGAGAGATGGGAATATGCCGCGTGGCTGCCAGGGCCAGTGGGCAAGATATTCGCGCTTGGAATCCACGCGACTTGGATCGGATCGGAAAGAACAGCCCAATTCAACTACTGATGGGTAAATTTTTTGGTGATCTACCACGCGGTGAATCTTTCTTTCCCTTAATTGGTCGGCATCGATAACCTTTACTCTTTTTTTTGGCATGGCTATATATGGCGACATGTCAAAAATTCGTGACAGCTTGATATGAGCTCCTTTCTATTGCAGTCGAATCATTCATCCTCTCCCAATGCGTTTATGCAATTATTGGCGTTTGGCGTAGCCAATTCCATTCTCACTTCTGGGGTCGCCATTTCTCGATGCCCATATCTCCATATTTCCTTTTGGATGTTCATATCCCCGGAGAATACGAACCTGTTTGTTGTTCAATCGAATGGAATCACGCGATGCTAAAGGTGTGGCGAACAGGCAATGGCATGACGCCTCTTCATTGTCTTTTGATATATTAATGTAATCTAGCAAGATACGTTCATATATTGTGCAAATATAGCTAGATCCCTGTGATTCCAGTTGTCGCCTTTCAGGCTAAAGAGATGCCATGAAAATGCCAATCATCAGAACATGATGACAATAACGGCGAGTAGCATTCGAGGTTGATCAGCTCGCGGTCAATTCGTTTCCAAATGTACTCCCAATACTTAACCCCGACGAAACTATTGCGAAAAATATATTTATATCTAGATAGATTTTATAGCATATCGTTGAAATCAAGCGAATCATCATACAAAACTATGTTTTAGCTTGCCACGTCATTCATCCACTAGAACTATCTATTTATGTCATCCATCGATCTTCTATGACCAATATCATCCATGATCTTTGCGAGTGAAATGCTACAAAATTCGTACAGTAAGTGTCATTTACCGGTCTTCTATTACCAATAGTATCCATACAATTACCTTAATGTTTCTATTTTCTATACAATCAATTTAGTGTTTTTAAATATTGTTTAAGAAATTCCCGCGGCATCGGGGCACCACCTGGTATAATTATTTGTCGCGCCACAACGAGGACGACGCCAGAATTGACACGGAAATAAGAAGAAAACGGGCCAGACCAGGCTCCGCAATCTATATTTGGGCCTAGCATATACGGCCCAAACACTAACAAAGCCCCAAGAGGACCGAAGGCCCACGTGCAAGCTGAAAGGCCCACGTCGTACTCCATTCCATTCGCTCGCCGCTCGCCGTCTGTCCGAGTTCCGACGAACCCCGCGGCTGCGGCGCCTCTCGCTTCCTCGCCCCGAAACACCAATAGTACAAGAATCGATGGGCGGCGGGCGGAAGCGGCGGCGCGGCGGCTCGGAGGCGCCTTCGATCCACCCGCGGAACCGGTACGCCGCCGCCGCGCCGGACTTCGCCGCGCTGGCGGAGCTCTACCCGTCCTTCCGCCCCTTCGTCTCCGTCTCCGAGCGCGGCCGCGCTTCCGTCGACTTCACCGACTTCTCCGCCACGCGGGAGCTCACGCGCGTGCTCCTCCTCCACGACCATGGCGTCAACTGGTGGGTTTCACTGGCTCCTCCTCTTTCTTCAGCCCCTTTTCACTGAACCTTAACCTAATCCCTATCCTGAATTTGCTACTGACTGTAATTGTTCGCTCCACGTTACTCATGGAATCCCTGAAACGAGCAAGCATTGCGATGCACGAAGTTTGAATTACTTCGCTTTCCTCTATTTCCTGTATTTTGCCCAATCATTATCGTTTTACGAATCGCCAATGTTACCCTACGGAGTGATAACAGAGGTCGAGAATTTCTTATGTTTTGGTTCAAATTCATATTGGATACTACTACCTCTTTTTACAAAATAAAACTGTTGGAGATATTGTAGACTGTCATGCTGCGGTGCCCTGCCCACATAAATAACAAAAGTCACTGATGCTGTATTTTGAAAATTTCTTATAGCCGTGAGATATGACTAAATTGTATTAGCTATGTTATCCATGCATGCTGCATTGTGCTTCTCGTGCACATCTTTTGTGCTTTGGACATTTCAGTAAAATTTTCTCACTGTTTCTTAAAGGGTAGACTGACTTCTTGTATGACCACAGTGCAAGTAACCTCATTTGTAGAAATTATTTTCTGAAATTAAGAAAGATTTGATTTAAACAATCCATCGAAGTCTCTATGCTGC
>OAMR01000551.1:767154-779964 GCA_900205405.1 Echinochloa crus-galli
CGAAGGCCCACGTGCAAGCTGAAAGGCCCACGTCGTACTCCATTCCATTCGCTCGCCGCTCGCCGTCTGTCCGAGTTCCGACGAACCCCGCGGCTGCGGCGCCTCTCGCTTCCTCGCCGGCGTCCGGCGCTCTCCACCAAATCGATGGGCGGCGGGCGGAAGCGGCGGCGCGGCGGCTCGGAGGCGCCTTCGATCCACCCGCGGAACCGGTACGCCGCCGCCGCGCCGGACTTCGCCGCGCTGGCGGAGCTCTACCCGTCCTTCCGCCCCTTCGTCTCCGTCTCCGAGCGCGGCCGCGCTTCCATCGACTTCACCGATTTCTCCGCCACGCGGGAGCTCACGCGCGTGCTCCTCCTCCACGACCATGGCGTCAACTGGTGGGTTTCACTGGCTCCTCCTCTTTCTTCAGCCCCTTTTCACTGAACCTTAACCTAATCCCTATCCTTAATTTGCTGCTGGCTGTAATTGTTCGCTCCATGTTTCGCATGGAACCCCTGAACCGAACTGGTATTGCGATGCACGAAGTTTGAATTACTCCACTATTGTTATTTCCTGTACTTCAGTACTTGTGCCCAATTATCGTTTTACGAAACGCCAATGTTACTCTACTGAGTGATAACAGAGGACGAGAATTTCCTATGTTTTGGTTCAAATTCATATTGGTTACTACTACCTTTTTCTACGAAATAAAACTGTTGGAGATATTGTAGACTGTCATGCTGCGGTGCCCTGCCCACATAAATAACAAGTCACTGATGCTATGTTTCGAAAATTCTTATAGCCGTGAGATATGACTAAATTGTAATAGCTATGTTATCCATGCATGCTGCATTGTGCTTCTCGTGCACATCTTTTGTGCTTTGGACATTTCAGTAAAATTTTCTCACTGTTTCTTAAAGGGTAGACTGACTTCTTGTATGACCACAGTGCAAGTAACCTCATTTGTAGAAATTATTTTCTGAAATTAAGAAAGATTTGATTTAAACAATCCATCGAAGTCTCTATGCTGCAAACACTGTTTCCTCTATGTTTTGGACGTATAATTGCCAGGCAATATAGTTTATGCCAAGCCATTGTTCAAACATGATTTTAATCTTAGCTGCTGTTAGGTGGATTCCAGATGGACAACTTTGCCCTACCGTTCCAAACAGGTCCAACTACATTCACTGGATCGAGGATCTGCTCTCCTCAGATCTGATACCACCAATATCCAGCTCAAGTGGGAGGGTGAGGGGCTTCGACATAGGAACAGGTGCCAATTGCATCTACCCTCTCCTTGGAGCATCTTTACTGGGATGGAGCTTTGTTGGATCTGGTAAGTTTTCGAGCTTCTGCACTAGAAGTTCTGTGAATCATTGGCCAAGGGCTCATTCATGGGCTAGTTAGACTACAATATGTATACTCAAGTGTGCAACTGCCTTTTGTTTGCAGATGTCACTGATGTTGCTCTTGAATGGGCTAAGAAGAATGTGGAGAACAACCCACATCTAGCAGGGCTAATTGAGATCAGAGATGCAAATGCAGTGTCATTTTCCTCCAAATCTGAAGCTGTTGTCAGGGAAGCTGTCAAGGAGAACATTTTAGAGCCCACGGAGGACACAGTTATGCAAAAACCTCCTATCCTTGTGGGTGTTGTAAAGGAGAGTGAGAGCTTCGACTTCTGTATGTGCAATCCTCCATTCTTTGAGAGCATAGAGGAAGCTGGTCTTAACCCGAAAACATCATGTGGTGGCACAGCTGAAGAGATGGTTTGTCCTGGTGGCGAGCTGGCCTTTGTAACATGTATTATTGAAGACAGTGTTTCCCTTATGAACTCTTTCAGGTGACTCAAAGCTTTCCCTATTGCGGTAATGCACATTATGTTTGGTGTTCATCTGTTGATGACGGTTTTGCTATTTTGTTATGTAGGTGGTTTACATCAATGGTTGGTAGAAAAGCAAACTTAAAGTTATTGGTCTCAAAAGCTCGTCAGGCTGGGGCCTCAGTCGTGAAAACTACTGAATTCGTGCAAGGTCAAACAGCTAGATGGGGCCTTGCTTGGTCATTCATTGCTCCAAGAAATAAGTTCCTCAGATCTAGTACTCCAGCAAAAAACAACCAGTCCTTTATGCTTCAGGTTTGCGTCATGTCACCTTTTGTCCCTTTACAACGTGTCTGTCGTTCAGATTGATAAATTGCCCAAGTAACACTCATTTACCAAAAAAAAAAAGAAAACTTTAGCTCAAATTTGCATTGTGCTTTGGCTAGAACTGGTACAGTCATATGGTGGAGTACGTTTTTCGTTCCTCCCAGGTCCCATCATGTTGTGCATTTTTTTTTTACATAATTAACCGTTACATTACCCGTTCAGCTCCGGTTGTCCACACTTTTGCGTGTTTGAGATGTTTATATTGTTTTGTTCTATTTTGCATAGTAAACGTTGCTATAATTTTGAAGTAAACTTGTTGGCTAAGCTCATTCAGAAACCTTCATGTTTATTTGCCCTATTCCTTGAGTGGCTATCTATATGTCAGAATTATTGCTACTCTGTTACTATATTTGCACTCTGTCTAACCTCCTTTTTAAATCTATATTTGACATAATGAAATAAGGGCCTTCGACGTGAGCATGGTGCCTTCCAAGTTCTGAAATCAACTGAAGCTTTTTTTCTAGCTTCTAAGCTATCATGCAAAACCGATACATTGTCCTTTTCTGTCGATGTAAGCTTCTTTGTTATTATGGCACCAATTCAGTTTCTTAATTTTATTAGATCAGTGATACTTTTTCATGTTGTTCTCTTGTTGATACTGGCATAAAATTTTTTGTTTAGGTCATATTGTCAGATGAGCAGACTGAGGCTGCGATATTGCATGGTGATGATTATGCTGGATCTCTAGAAGACAGCAATGCTAAGTTACAAAGCGTTGTTAAGGGAATATCCTTTCGTATTACGGTATGTTGACTGCAAATTACGTGTCTGGTACTTGGTTAAATACTTAAATTTCTTGTCAAAAAAATAATTTGTGAGTGGTCTTTTTCTCTCCTCACTTAGGTGTTTGAACAAATTCCTGGGACCCTCCTAATTAAAGGTTCATTATTGAACAAAGCATTATCAGGTATTTCCATGGTCTCTGATCCACATATGACTATTGGCATATGTCATAATCCAAACATACCAAAACACCTTTATCTTTTCTTTTTTCTCGAACCAAGCAGGAGAACCACACAGGAGAAACACCTTTATCTGATTGCTTTAGTATATGACATGTATGCAACTGTTTATACTCTTGGTCTTCATTTAGTCTCATGTGTAACTATACACCTATCCAATCCAGCCCAAATAGCTTGGTGCCTCGATGTCGAGCTGTTTATGTCCTTCACATCTACTGTATAGAACAGTGGAATCAAATAAACAATCTACTAAGCGTAATTCATGACACATGAGATCTGGAATTCAATCTGTTACTGATACTAACTCTTGCACGTTTAGGATGGTGACTTTTTGTATTTGTAATTGATGCTTCTACTGCCCTCTATCATAAGGAAATCTGTTCTTAGAGGCTGAAAGTTCGATGCACCAATAAGACGCCAAATGTACAGGGTGGCATATGAAAATACTGTAGCATGTCCAGTCCAACTTTGCCAAGCTGTGTTGGGCCGATAGTCATGAAATGGTCCTGAAGAATAGTTGTCTATCCGGTAAAGAGGGAGTGGCAGTGGTACTGATGTCTTGCTGGCTCTTGCATATGGCTTGTCACTGGCTCTAGACAGATGCTAGTGGCTAATCCCATGATGGAGACATAAATGACACTGGGGTATCTTGGGGACCATTTAGAGATTGGTTGTTGGTCTGTAGGAGGCAGAGCCCTGTAGATTCGGATCATATGGCATGTTGGTTTCCAAGTTCTTTTGTTAGCAACCGTCTTTGCTATTGAGGATGCAATTATTCAGTTAACAAATTTAGAAAATATGACAGGCCAGCAAAGTTCTCAAGTAATATCATGGCTGAATAGAACATTTCTTTTTTTTTTCCTTTTGCAATTATTGTTCTGTATTTGTTTCAGGAAGCTGAAACCACTACAGAATGTACTGAGCCAAACAACACTATGATATCTCAGATATGTTGTCTAATTGCTCTATTGCTCATTAGTGAAGGCACATAAAGGTTGGTTGGTTTTGTTGTAGTGACAAGGACACTGACTTTCCTGTTTTTCTGCAGGTACTTTCTCATCATTGTTTTCTCAGCTGGAAGATACCTTAAGAAAGGAATGCCTCAGTAAGGGGCGATAGTTCAAGCCTTCAAGGTCCTTAATTATGAACTTTGATAAGACGAATGTATCAGCTGCCACTGCACAGATAAAGTCTTTTGGACACCAAGAAATGTGCAAGCGGAAATCATGACAACGCTTAGCAAGAAGCTACAAACAGAAAGATGCTGAGCTGTGACGGAAACTCGCACTTGCACTGCAGAAGTCATTGTTGCTCGCATCTTCTCTTGATGTGTGCTGATGGCAAGGTTGCGAAAATACCAGCAACAGTACCTGGTTTTATTTCTTATCTGGATCTGGAGAACTGACTTGACAACGCCAACAATGAGAATCATGCTTTCAAGGCCCTGCGACTGCACTTACAATAAACTCGTTGAACGGCATTGAGTAAATGACAAAATAGAACACTGGTGATTGATTCTATACAAACCGGATATCTCACACACTGCATCACCTTCCGAGTTTTTTTTCTTCTCTTTTGTTGGCGCAGCTTCCCAGGTCAATGATCTGTGAACTTTCAATGAACCGGACAGTGAGAAACAGCTGTTTGAAATTGATGAGTTTCCAAAACGTGTTTGTAGTACAAGGGCTGTATACTTGCTGCCGGCAGCAGCAGATGCTAATGTAATTGTCCCTATATTCAGGCACAGCATTGTTTAACTGTACGGTATTTTATCCTTTTTTGTTGATGTCCTGTGTGGGCTTTCTGCATCTCCAGATTGGGGCCCGCGATTGGTGGGTTGTGAGAAAAGTCAGCGTGATCTTTACTCAGATCATCTAGGATTAGATGGCTCAATGCCCGTTTCTCAGGTCGTTGTTATCCGTTTTCGAAAAAAAAACCCGGCAGGTACTAGTGGAAGGGGAAAATGTGCTTCGCTCCTCTCCCTGAGAAAAAAAAAACTCTTAGAAGCTACTAAAAATCACAAAGAACCATGAGGAGAAGTCACAGTATAACACGATCCTGCCCTCCAGCAAAAGTTTGTGCGATTGTTAAAATCCATGCTGATCGAGAATATAGTGTTGATTTTGTTTAGGCACACCATTAAAAATTCACATTCATAACTATAATCCTTTTTAACTGAGGTACTCCATAATTGCTTGTTAATAAAGGGTCGCCTTGTAAACTACTATGTTGATGTCCTGGATGACCTTTTTTGTTTTACTAGGACATCAACGCCGTCTCGGCTGGAATTAGAATGTTGTCCAACCGAATTTGTAGGTCATATGCTCGATCTTTAATATGAATCTCATCCTAACTACCCTTTACAACCCACGGTAAACCCCTTTTTGGCGACAATACAAATGTTTCCAAAGAGAATCCGGATCTAGAGGCTTTTCAAACGAGTTACAATGTGAAAAAGATAGAATATTGGTGATCCATACAAATTGTACATTGAATACATTGCATTTGCCTGCGGAGACGGTTTTCTTTTGTCAGCACGGGTATCCAGGTCAATACTTTGAACTTCACTCTTCAGTGAACCGGACAATGCACGAAGCTGTAACTTGAAATTGATCTATGGATCATGCTATACCTGCTGCTAGGCTGCTAGCAGCTAATCAATTGTAATTGTCTCTGCACACTGCTTAGTATTATTCAACTTCATGGTACCTTATCCTTTGCTGTCGATGCCTGTGCAGTTTTTGTATATACCCAAACTCCGAACGACCGAACCTAATTGTCATATTGGGTAGAGTGAAACTAATTGGGAAATAGGGTACGACTTTACGTGGCCAGGTTGGATGATCAAAATGTATAGCTCAATGCTCAACCTAGCAGAATACATGTAGATAACTTTTTTTTCCTTTTCCACCTTATATAGATCCCTTCTTTCCACATTCACCTCCTTTTTATCTTTTTCGTTGTGTTTAGATCTAGCCAACAATATGGTAAAAAGGTCACATCAAACACTGTAGCAGTACTTTTCGTTTGTTTGTGATAATTGTTCTTCTATCACGATCTAACTAGGTTTAAAAGATTCGTTTCTTTATATACATCAAAACTATGCAATTTTTTTTATTTACCTACATTTAATATTTTATGTATATGTCGATATTTTGATATGATGTGATAGGACTTTTTGCGTAGTAGAATTATGGGGTGAAATTTTGACAAGTAAACACAGCCTCTCGTGAGTACTCCCTCCGTCCCGCAATAACAGGCCATTTAGCATTCAAATTTTATCCCACAAAGGATGTCCATTTAGCTTTTAGAGATGCACACATTAATACAAAAGTGCATAGAGAAACGTAAAAGTGCATAGAGAAACACAGAGAGCCAATCAAATAGCTAGTTAATGCTACTTTTGTAACTTCAATTAAGGATAACATGGTCATTTGTTATGACTACTAATTTGTCTGATATTTTTCTAAAGGGAGTACGTGTGTAATACGATCTTCAGGCAAATAAAGATGTTTTCTTCTCTCTCTAGAGTCTAGAGTCTAGACAGGACAAACAACATGAAGCCAGAGACCGTAAAATGGATTCAGTTCACCAATCACGAGGAGGGAGCACGAGGGCCATTCACGCCCGTGTATACCGGATCCAACCGTCCATCCGTGCCGGGCCCACGCGTCATAATCGACCGTTCGCCCACGTCCTCTACGCCATCCCAGCCGTCCGATCCCCTCATCCCCTTCCTCGTATGCGCCGCCCTCTTCTATAAATAACCCCTCCCCTTGCCGAGTCCACGAGCAGATAAGTTCGAATCGAAGCCCGGAGGGGGTGAAAAAGAGAGAGAAAAAAATCTCCGATCGAAACCTAACCCTAGCAGCAGCCGGCGGTTAGGGTTTCGAGCGAGCGAGATGGCGGCGGCGCGGCAGAGGGGGACTGTGAAGTGGTTTAACGACACCAAGGGCTTCGGCTTCATCTCCCCCGAGGACGGGAGCGAGGATCTCTTCGTGCACCAGTCGTCGATCAAGTCGGAGGGCTTCCGCTCCCTCGCCGAGGGCGAGGAGGTCGAGTTCAACGTCTCCTCGGGCGACGACGGCCGCACCAAGGCCGTCGACGTCACCGGCCCCGACGGATCCTTCGTCAAGGGAGGCTCCGGCGGCGGCGGGGGCGGCTTTTTTTTTTTGTTTCTCTTTCGTTTCGATATGGATTTGGTTCGTAGGGGTCAAGTTATCTCGTGTGCTGTTGGTCTCGTCAGTTGGTCGTCGTCGTTGTCGTTAAGGTTAAGAAGAACAAGTGAGAAGTGAGATGGATTGGTTTTGTGTTGCCGAGGAGATGACAAAATCTGCCTCCTTTTTTGTGGTTTGCTGCCCCAGATGATGGAAAAAGACTATTATCATTGTCCTCGATTAATCCTTGTGTGATGATTTTATTTCCTCAGTTTGCTTGCATGATGCATGATTTGTGAAGCTTGTGATGGGCAACAGGCCTTATAGATCACAGATGGTAATATAATTATCACAGGTGGTAATATAATCCTCTGTTGGTTGTGGTGGTACGGAATCGTTGCTGCTCATCTGCCTGCTATGGTGCTGTGATACAACAAGGGGTGATTTTGTTTTGTTGTGGTTGCAGTGCTGGAGAAATAGAGTACATTGTTTGGTTGTGGTTGCAGTGCTGGAGAAAGAGAGAAAGAAAAGGG
Source organism: Echinochloa crus-galli (assembly GCA_900205405.1). Lineage (NCBI taxonomy): Eukaryota > Viridiplantae > Streptophyta > Magnoliopsida > Poales > Poaceae > Echinochloa > Echinochloa crus-galli. The sequence continues at coordinate 774,995 of OAMR01000551.1, forward strand.
TGGTGATGCTTCTGCTCATGTCGTGCGTGCTGTTTAGCTTTTTTGCTGCATCTTGGGGATCTGGGTGACACGGGTGTCAGATCAGCCATGGCTGCCTGCCTGCTGTCATGTTCTCATCTGTCTTCTGTCTGTGGTTTACTCTCTCTGATGACTGTAGTCTGCTAGTAGTGTACTGGTAGTGTTTGGCTTGTTGCCTGCATACATTATCCACGGAGCCATGGCTCTGCTCTTGAGGCTTAATAATCCAGGAACCAGGATGGTTGCATTTGGGTTTGGATCTTGGGGATGTAGCTTCATCAATGACAATATGCATTTGTCTGTAGTACCCTGGAGATGCTTTTCTTTGCAAGGGAAAGGGCTGTGGTGTACATACGAATTGAGTTCGTTTCTGGATTAATCTAATGCTGGATGCAGGCTTAGATGTATAATTCATTGGAGCACACCTGCTTTGTCAGGTGGCTAGTGGGTGGATGTACGATTTACACTACTAAATTTTTAAGTGGTCAGATCAGATGCCTGGCTATCCTGTTCACAGTTTTCTTTTTCCCGTGTGCACAACGGATGGTTGATAAGATTTTATGCCGAGGCAATTGGTGGCTATCAGCACGGAGGTTATTATTGTCAGCGTATCGTATCGTATACTATTTTTATTTTGCATGTTAGAGGGAATAAATACTACTACCTCTGTTCTCACATTTTTTTAATCCACCTTCATAAACATAAACCCATTAAAATTAGACATTTAACTCCTTTACTAGGAAGTAGACACTAATCTAGTACTTTATGGTGAGATAATAAACTTAAATGTAACATGGATATAGACCTCTAACACCATGCTTCGTCGATGCATGCATAATTATTAATTAGAAATGGACTGCAAACGAGTGAAAGGTGAAACGAGTACTTGTCTCTATATTACAGGGCATACGCTTTCTAAAGCAGAAATTACAAGTGTCCTTGTTATATTTCAATTTCATGCCTGGCATTGCATACAATATTCCAATGCCTTCGGTAACTTCCTGAATTGATTGTTGCGATGTTGCTAGATCGCCAATTTGGAGAAAGAGGAGGTCATGGGGGTTAGGATCTCAGGTATTTCCCTCCTAGTGTAATTTGCCACGACCTTGTTGGAGCACCAGTTTGGAGAAAGAAGTTGAGGTCATTGGGAGGATTTCAAGCGTTTTGGGGTTAGGATTTCAGGCGTCCTATCAGAGCACCACTTCGGAGAAAGAGGTGTAGTTGGATAGATTTCCAATGTTTCCCTCCCAATACATAATTTGCTACGACATTATCAGAGTGCCACTTTGGAGGAAGAGGTTTCTCGTGAGATTGTCCAACAAGGAGGGTGCTAATTTGGAAAAAAAATGATCGTTGGGTTCCCTCCGAGTGCAATTCGTCGTGATGCTGTTGGAACACAAATTTGGAGAAAGAGGTGGTTAGAGCAACTCCAACAGTTCCCCAAAACTAATCCCCTTTCTCTATATTTCTGGTTAAAGGGGATTGAGGCTAAAATTTCAGCTCCAATAGATCCCCTTTCATAATCTCATTTCCCTATATTTTTTCTCAATCCCTTTATCTCTCTCCCTCTCCCCTTTCTTTCCTCAATCATCTGCACTTTTTCCTCGATCCCCTTTCCTCTCCCCCCTCTCTCCACGCTGCCTTCCCACTTCTTGCCGGCCACCGGCGAGGCACACGATGCTCGGCGCCCCCTCGCCGCCGGCCGCCCCATGCCGCCCCGCACCCCAGCGAGGCCCGCGCCGCCTCGCCCTTCGCCCGCACTCCGGCGGCTTGCGCCGCCTCGCCTCCGCCCCCACGTCGGTGGTCTGCGCCCCTCCTAGCCGCCGCCCTCCGCACGCACGCCGGTGGCTCGCGCCCGCCCTAGCCGCCACCAAGCCTCCCCGCGTTGCCTCTCCGTCCCGGCTGAGCGGAGCTCGAGCTCGGGCGCGTCCACGCGCCACTGGCCGCCATGGAGCGCGCCGCCGCCGACCGCACAGCCCTGCGCCGCCGGCTCCATCGAAGACCACGCCGCCGTGCCGGCCCTGCAACACATCAGCAGCACGCCTCCGCGCCGGGGAGCGCCGTTGCCGCCGCCTGGGCCGTGTGCCTCAGCGTCGGCCGCGCGCGCAGGCGAGCCCGCCCGCCGCCGCCTGGGCCGCGAGCCGCCTCCTCGCCGCTCGCCGGCCGCACGCCGCTCCGCCTCCTCGCCGGCCACGCGTCTCCCCGCCTCCTCGCGTACGGCGTCACTGCCCATCGCCGCCGCCCGCCTTCTGTCGCCGCCCGCCGCGCGGCGCCACTGCCCGCCGATGCCGCCGCATGCTGCGCGTCGCCCCGCCGCGCCTCTCGTGCGCGCACCCACACCGGCAGCCCGCGTCGCGCCGGCCGAGCGTGAAAGGAGGAGGAAACGAGAGAGAGGAAAAAGGTGTAAGTCACTGCCAGGTGGAACCCACGTGCAAGGGAAAGGGAAAGGGAAAGGGGAAAGAAGAAAGGAGATCGGCTGGAGCGCATCTTCCCAATACGTTGAAAATCTGAAAAGGAATTTTCCTATAGTAAAATTAAAGGGAAAGGGGAAAAGAATCTGTTGGAGTTGCTCTTAGAGTTAGGATTTCAAATGTTTTCCTCCGAACATACAATTCGTCAAGAGACAATCGGAGCACGTACTACTTTGGAGGAAAAGGTCGTTGGGGTTAGGACTTCTAGGTTTGGTTGCGATTGTTGTTAGGGCTAATTCCTTTTCCTAAAGCTGGAATTACTCATTTTATGCTGCCAGTCAATTTCCAGCATACGTATGCTATACAGTAAGTTTTCCCGGTAACATTTCTCTCCAAGACCTTGTTTAGTTTCAAAAAGCAACTTCAAAATATACTATGTAAAAAGAAGATTCCCCGTCACATCAAAATGTCATAACATGCATTGAGTACTAAATATAGATGAAATCAAAAACTAATTGCACAGTTTTGTTGTGCTCCGCGAGGCGAATATTTTAAGCATAATTAATCAATTTTTGGATATTTTTTCACAAATACAAACAAAATGCTACAGTAGCGCAATAATTAAGAAATGACATCTTACTCCCGAATTCAACCTCCCTGTTCTAACATCTAAACACCACCCAAGTGCACAGTTTGCTGCGACGCTATCGTCGTCGGAGGCCGTCGGGGTAATAAGGCCGGCTGGCCTGGCTTGCTTTGCCATAAATGGTGGTGGGCCTCTGGCCTGTCCCCCCGGCGGGTAAACACGGTGCCGGCCTGGCCTGAGGGGGCTGGTGGACGACGGCCGCGTGTCAGCGGCGCCATGTGCCCGCTACCTGAGACTGTGAGGTGGGCCAGGCCACTGCCCACTGTGCACCACTCGATGATCGGATCGTACTTGTCCCGTGGGCCGGCCTCACAGCCTCTCTTGCTGGCCTCATCTCAACTTCACCTACCCGGCTACACTTGTTTAAGAGCCACCTTGCGCTCATGGGGAGCTTGTTGACCTGTTTTCATTCCCGGGTGGTGTTTGAGATGATTGATTATTCCAAAGTTAAGGCTGAGGAATGAGCTCGGACCACTTGATGGAAGTATATATCTCTTCTCCTCTTTTTATATTATATAAAAATTCTATTACGATTTATTAGTACCATCTCCATTCGGAATTTCTATTCTTGGTTAACTTTTCTCACAACGTTTTATCATTCATCTTATTTTTTTGAAAAAAAGTCGATATCAAAAAATAATTTAATATCATACCATTCCATTAAAAATTATCTGTTGTCTTAAATGTAGTGTATATTTGGACGAATGAAAACTATAAATCTTGAGAAAAGCTAAAATGGCATGCAATTTGGGTTAAAGATCTTGCTAGTATTTAGCAGTACCCCTATGATCTATGGCCAGTAGTTTAAACAGGGACACTGTTGCTTCTTGTTTGCCAAGTGGATGGACTTTGGGTGGGTTTCCTTGGATAGTTGGATAGGACATGATTCTCCTACAATAATAAAGCGCACGCAGTATGAAATATCCTAGCCTCGCCTTTTTCTTTTCTCTTCGTCTGGTTTCTTTTCTTATCACTCACCGGCGCATTTCGCATCGCATCATATCCCTTCCGTTCTATCTGCTGGTAGCCGCTTTACATCACAGAGAGAGCGAGACGATGCGTATCCATCCTCAACAGCCCGGATGGATGGATAAATGAAATGATGAATCTGTGCCCGATCGCCGGGCAAGATTATGTTCATGTTCGTGTTCCTCCCTCCCTCCATCGTTGACGCCGATCGAAATCGACGCGCGCGCATATGACGTACTAGTACCAAGCGATCTGCTTAATTGAGGCACGGCGCAGGCGCATCCCGGCCAGTCCCAGTCAAAAGCTATAAAGTTGTTCCATTGATGGCCACTTAAGGGCCTGTTTGGGACAGCTCCACTCCACCTTTTGTAACTCTGCTCCTAAATTATCCAGTCAAACAGGTCCAGTTCCATAAACTCTACTCCAGAAAAAAGGTGGAGTTGAGGGCCAACTCCACGTTTTCTAAAGAGCTGCTAAAGAGGTACTCCCAAAATCATTGTTTTTTATGTCCTCGTGGAGTTGGGGGTAATTACCCACCGTTACCGCTGGTTACGTAAAAACGATTCGTTTTCTTTCTCTTCCTCAACCCCCGACGCCTCTGTTCCTCGTCGAGGTCCCGTCCTCCCGGCGAGCAGCGACGGCACCGCCGCCCGCCACGCTGCCACGCCTCCGAAGTTGAAGAACACCGGGAACGACGACGAGCCCGGCGCCACGGTCATCGGCTGGGGGGCGCGCGCCATCGACTCCAGCAGCGCCTCCGGCCTCTGCGGCGGCGGCGGAGTGGGAGCCGCGGCCGCCTGCGGCGCCGAGGGCGGGACGGAGCGTTGCGGACTCTGGGGAGTTGAGCTTGGCGCGGCTTCTGCGTAACCCCAGCGCCGCTCGTCGTATACCGAGCCACACGCACACCGCCTTGTGAGGGTCCCTGA
>OAMR01000551.1:785207-814140 GCA_900205405.1 Echinochloa crus-galli
GGTTGCGATTGTTGTTAGGGCTAATTCCTTTTCCTAAAGCTGGAATTACTCATTTTATGCTGCCAGTCAATTTCCAGCATACGTATGCTATACAGTAAGTTTTCCCGGTAACATTTCTCTCCAAGACCTTGTTTAGTTTCAAAAAGCAACTTCAAAATATACTATGTAAAAAGAAGATTCCCCGTCACATCAAAATGTCATAACATGCATTGAGTACTAAATATAGATGAAATCAAAAACTAATTGCACAGTTTTGTTGTGCTCCGCGAGGCGAATATTTTAAGCATAATTAATCAATTTTTGGATATTTTTTCACAAATACAAACAAAATGCTACAGTAGCGCAATAATTAAGAAATGACATCTTACTCCCGAATTCAACCTCCCTGTTCTAACATCTAAACACCACCCAAGTGCACAGTTTGCTGCGACGCTATCGTCGTCGGAGGCCGTCGGGGTAATAAGGCCGGCTGGCCTGGCTTGCTTTGCCATAAATGGTGGTGGGCCTCTGGCCTGTCCCCCCGGCGGGTAAACACGGTGCCGGCCTGGCCTGAGGGGGCTGGTGGACGACGGCCGCGTGTCAGCGGCGCCATGTGCCCGCTACCTGAGACTGTGAGGTGGGCCAGGCCACTGCCCACTGTGCACCACTCGATGATCGGATCGTACTTGTCCCGTGGGCCGGCCTCACAGCCTCTCTTGCTGGCCTCATCTCAACTTCACCTACCCGGCTACACTTGTTTAAGAGCCACCTTGCGCTCATGGGGAGCTTGTTGACCTGTTTTCATTCCCGGGTGGTGTTTGAGATGATTGATTATTCCAAAGTTAAGGCTGAGGAATGAGCTCGGACCACTTGATGGAAGTATATATCTCTTCTCCTCTTTTTATATTATATAAAAATTCTATTACGATTTATTAGTACCATCTCCATTCGGAATTTCTATTCTTGGTTAACTTTTCTCACAACGTTTTATCATTCTCTTATTTTTTTGAAAAAAAAGTCGATATCAAAAATAATTAATATCATACCATTCCATTAAATTATCTGTTGTCTTAAATGTAGTGTATATTTGGACGAATGAAAACTATAAATCTTGAGAAAAGCTAAAATGGCATGCAATTTGGGTTAAAGATCTTGCTAGTATTTAGCAGTACCCCTATGATCTATGGCCAGTAGTTTAAACAGGGACACTGTTGCTTCTTGTTTGCCAAGTGGATGGACTTTGGGTGGGTTTCCTTGGATAGTTGGATAGGACATGATTCTCCTACAATAATAAAGCGCACGCAGTATGAAATATCCTAGCCTCGCCTTTTTCTTTTCTCTTCGTCTGGTTTCTTTTCTTATCACTCACCGGCGCATTTCGCATCGCATCATATCCCTTCCGTTCTATCTGCTGGTAGCCGCTTTACATCACAGAGAGAGCGAGACGATGCGTATCCATCCTCAACAGCCCGGATGGATGGATAAATGAAATGATGAATCTGTGCCCGATCGCCGGGCAAGATTATGTTCATGTTCGTGTTCCTCCCTCCCTCCATCGTTGACGCCGATCGAAATCGACGCGCGCGCATATGACGTACTAGTACCAAGCGATCTGCTTAATTGAGGCACGGCGCAGGCGCATCCCGGCCAGTCCCAGTCAAAAGCTATAAAGTTGTTCCATTGATGGCCACTTAAGGGCCTGTTTGGGACAGCTCCACTCCACCTTTTGTAACTCTGCTCCTAAATTATCCAGTCAAACAGGTCCAGTTCCATAAACTCTACTCCAGAAAAAAGGTGGAGTTGAGGGCCAACTCCACGTTTTCTAAAGAGCTGCTAAAGAGGTACTCCCAAAATCATTGTTTTTTATGTCCTCGTGGAGTTGGGGGTAATTACCCACCGTTACCGCTGGTTACGTAAAAACGATTCGTTTTCTTTCTCTTCCTCAACCCCCGACGCCTCTGTTCCTCGTCGAGGTCCCGTCCTCCCGGCGAGCAGCGACGGCACCGCCGCCCGCCACGCTGCCACGCCTCCGAAGTTGAAGAACACCGGGAACGACGACGAGCCCGGCGCCACGGTCATCGGCTGGGGGGCGCGCGCCATCGACTCCAGCAGCGCCTCCGGCCTCTGCGGCGGCGGCGGAGTGGGAGCCGCGGCCGCCTGCGGCGCCGAGGGCGGGACGGAGCGTTGCGGACTCTGGGGAGTTGAGCTTGGCGCGGCTTCTGCGTAACCCCAGCGCCGCTCGTCGTATACCGAGCCACACGCACACCGCCTTGTGAGGGTCCCTGATCCAGCCATGCATGTTGCAGGATGTTCTTTTTTGGGCCTCGTTGAACTCCATTTCTTTTACGGCTGCAGGATCGAGGTTCTAGGATTCATTATTATCATCTGTTCGTTCGATTCAACATCTGCATTCTGCATATATGGTGACAAACCGAAGAGGCATATATTCTACACTGGAAGAAACAATGCGACAAGAAGATCAGTATGAGTACTTGTGCTGCAGTAGGATGAACAATGGATTACTGTGCGTCCAATCTGACGATGATCTCCAAGACGATGAAAATTAGGAGATGCCATGGATCGCACTAGGAAAACTCGTTTTTGGCCACAGGAAAATACATATTAAAATAATTAAAATGTTTTACATCAAACTTGAATTGATATATTTTACATCAAACTTGGATCGATATAGCTACACTAAAACAAGCTCAAAACATCGTTTAGAGGCATATTAGACCTTTCTCAGTGAAACCTTATGTTTCTAGAGCTGGAGTAGACTGGATGCCAAACAGGACACTTGCTCCAGAAACTCCGCGGTAAAGCTACTCCATAGTGGAGTTGGTGGAGCAGAGCTGAAAAAACTAGAGCAGAGTAGTCCCAAACAGGCCCCAAGTCAACGATGTTCCTCTCTCTCGCTGTGAGTCTCTGTGCACTGGAGCCGGATTGCCAAAGCGAATGCCATGTGGGACCCAGTTGTCAGCCACGGAACTATCCCGGCCACCAGGGAGTGAGCTGCTGGGTCTCGCTCGCCTGATGGGCCGCTCGAGCCGTCTCGTCTCGTCATCTGGGCCCCCAACCTCCTCCTCCTTCCTATTATCCTCTTCGTCTTGCTCCCTCCCTCCCTCCCCCCAATCTTCTTCGTCCGAGATGGCGGCGACCACGCTGCTGGCGGGCTCGCCGTGGCTGCGCCTCCGCCTCCGCGGGGGCTGCGCCTCCTCCGCTGCTGGGCCCCTCCGCCGCCACATCCACGCCGGCCGGGCCCTCTCCGCCCGCGGCCGCCGCGGCGCCCGCGCCTGCGCCGCCGACGAAGACCGCGCCGGCCCCGTCCGCGTCCGCTTCGCCCCGTCGCCCACCGGCAACCTCCACGTCGGGGGAGCCCGCACCGCGCTCTTCAACTACCTCTTCGCGCGCTCCAGGGGCGGGGCCTTCGTGCTCCGCGTCGAGGACACCGACCTCGAGCGCTCCACCCGCAAGTCCGAGGAGGCCGTCCTCGCCGACCTCACCTGGCTCGGCCTCCAGTGGGACGAAGGTCTCTTGCACCGTGCCCTTTCACATTCCGAATCCTACTCGTCACGTACGTTGTGAGCATAGGCATCATGCGGCGACTCATTTCGACCTCTCCTAGTCCTGCAGTTGGAGCGCCGTCCTTAGCTTGATTAGTACTTTGTAGATTTATTAGTCTGTGCCTGGTGCAGCCATTTTTAATCCTTCTATCAAAAAATACCTGCTGCTACTTACATCTAGTTTGCTGGGTCTGCGAGTCAATCGCAAACCTAAATTGAATTCTATAGGTGCAGTGCAGAGGGTTATCTTGTTTGGTAATTGGCAAATTTGTTGCACTCGATGACTTGAGGCTTTAAGGAACATTGGTTGCGGAGCATATGATCCAAGTCTAGATGTTCACTATCACTTTTTGTAAAACGACGTCACATACAATGGCAGAGGAATTGATCGCCTCTCTTACATGTATTTGGTTAGGTCCGGATGTTGGCGGGGAGTTTGGCCCGTATCGCCAGTCAGAGCGGAATTCACTGTACAAGCAGTATGCTCAGAAGCTCTTGGAATCCGGTGCGGTTTACCGCTGCTTCTGCTCCAGCGAGGTACCATTCTCCTCTTTCATGGGTTTGCATGATAATGTGTTATAAATAAATTGCAGCTGATTTCCGTGTCCCCAGCTTCCATGTGTTGTTCGTTCTATTTATGAACAATGTCCAAGGCAGAGTTCTAAAGAATTCTCTACCTTTTGAGCAAAATACTTGATCCATTGTATCCTAGATAAAATTTCTAGCAATCAAATTTCTCACGGTTCACAGTTCTAAGTAATAACCAAATCTGAAATCATTTGACATGACCTGCAGTAGCTTCTACTGCTCATATGTTTGTCTGGTTTCATAATTGTTATCATCACTTCAGGAACTTGAGCAAATGAAGGAAGTTGCAAAGCAGAGGCAACTCCCTCCTGTGTACATGGGCAAGTGGGCAACTGCTTCGGACGCTGAAGTGGAGCAGGAGTTAGAGAAAGGAACGCCTTACACTTATCGGTTCCGTGTGCCAAAGGAAGGGTCATTGAAAATTAATGACCTTATTCGTGGCGAGGTAATATTGGAAGTTCCAGAACACAAGCTTTGGCACTGTCATGCTGTTTCACTACCTTTAATCTTGCATTACTGATAATTGCATACTGTCAAAGTGATATGCGTGAACTGATCAGCGGATAGTTTCATAAAGGTCAGCTGGAACTTAGACACGCTTGGTGATTTCGTGATTATGAGAAGCAATGGGCAGCCTGTGTATAACTTCTGTGTGACAGTTGATGATGCAACCATGCAAATATCTCATGTCATCAGGTAACAAGGAAAAATAATAATCCCGTTTCAATCTTTCTTTTGAATGGTCTAGCAGATTAGCACTCTCGTAATAACTTGTCTATCATGTTTTCTTACAGAGCTGAGGAGCATTTACCAAACACACTGCGGCAAGCTCTAATTTATAAAGTAATTTCCTCTGCCTGCTTTTATATTGTATATCATGATCTGTGTTTTGACCCTTTAAAAGCAATCTCAACATAAATATGTATGCTGTAACGTTATGATCTGCTACAGGCTCTTGGGTTTCCAATGCCTTCATTTGCCCATGTGTCACTTATTCTGGCTCCTGACAAAAGCAAACTGTCAAAACGTCATGGTGCTACTTCTGTGGGGCAGGTAACTAACTCGTCATTTACAAGGCCACTTGTTTATCTCCATCAGATTATTTGATTGGATAGGCATGCTCTTTGTGTTCTTCTCTATTCGTTTGTCTTTACCATTGCTAACAATGGGCCTGTTCGGCTGATCATAAATCAGCCAGCTGGGCTGATTTCAGCTGGGCTTAACAGCCCAGCCGTTCGGCTGCCAGCAGATCAGCCGTTCGGCTGCCTGAAAGGCCACCCTACAAAAAAAAAAGATGAACCAAGGCCCTCTACGCAACTCTCCTCATCTCTCTCGTCTCGAAGCTGCCACATGATTGCGGGACCCGCACGCATGGATCGGAGAGCCATTGTGTCCTTGTTTGGCTGTTGGCTGGCTGTTGCTGGCTGCTGGCTGATCAGCAAACATCAGCAGCAGCACCAGCATAAGCCAAATGTTCATCAGCCGAACAGGCCCAATGTCGCATATTTTCCAACAATGTCTCCGTTTAAAAATATAACGAAACACAAAGCTTCTTTTTCTTTGGACAGTATAAAGAGATGGGATATCTACCTCAGGCTATGCTTAATTATTTAGCACTACTGGGCTGGGGAGATGGTACAGAAAATGAGTTCTTCACTATTGATGACCTAGGTAAGTTTGCAATAATTCATTCTTATCATTTTACTTTTTCTTCAAAATGAGCATAATTATTGCTTGTTCACATATTCATACTTTGGTTATATTTTAATTTGCAGTTGAAAAATTCACTATCGGTCGTGTCAATAAAAGTGGAGCAGTCTTTGATGCAACAAAATTAAAGTAAGATCCTACTTACCAAGTTTCTCTTTCTTAAAGATTCAATATATTCAGCACAATTGATTTAACCTAGAAGTTTGCTGCTACTTTTTTTGTTTTTGGTAACTTCGGTTTCAATTATATGAGAACTATAATCATTATGAACTTGCTTGGAGGCTATTTCGTGGACTTTTAAATAAGCTGACAGTGTACCTGTAGAAAACTTGATGTCAAAAACCTCGATGTCAAATGAGTGAACTGGACAATTGAACTAGGAAACAGCTAAATTCTAGGGTCACTTCCAAGATATTGAACTAGTCTAGTCATAAGCTGGCTAAATACTGTGAGCGTAAGTGAGAGATGCCCGCTGCACATTTTATTGTCTGCTCTGTTGCATGTTGAAGCACAACACTTTGAACCATATGCTGATATTAATCCATGGCCTTCACTTATTGCTACCTTTTTGATACTCTCTCGGCCTGTTCAGTGTTCCATTTAAAAGGTGCAATCCTTTTGTGGTTCACCAGTATATTTTGACACTGAACTTCTGTCCTTTAATAGATGGATGAATGGACAGCATCTAAGATCATTGCCACCAGATGAACTCATCAAAGCTTTCGAGGATCGGTGGAAGAACACAGGCATTCTCCAGGAGTCCGAAAGTGGTTTTGCCAAGGTAAAATTGTAATTTTTTGTTCTCCTGTGCACCCGGAGTGTTTCTATATTGAAAGCACATATTAAAGGGGTATATATGCGGATATGCCAGAGCATCCAACACACTATTTGATTTCAGTAGCGGTTCTTTTGTACAATTTGCAACGTTAAGCATAATAAAGCTACCAAGCAGAGAGTAACAGGGATTATGTGCTATCTGAAAAGCTGCTTCTTAACACTAATTTTGGCATTCACAATTGTATCCAGGAAGCTGCCGAGCTTTTGAAGGATGGTATTGATCTGATAACGGAGGCTGATGCTGCTCTTACAAATCTGTTGTCATATCCCCTTCATGCTACTTTAAGCAGGTCTGCAAAGACAATATACTGGATTAAATTTATTGACTTGTGAAGTTGTGATTTATATTTTATTCCTTAGAACTTCCTTGCACATTGTTGGCACTTGGCAATGTTGTCATCTTGGTAAATTCCTATGATTGAGGAGTTGTTGTAGTTGGCCAGCTTCACTAAGTGAACCACTCTTGTGCTTGCATTCTCCAGTGATGAAGCTAAACCTGTGGTGCAAGACAAGATTTCTGAGGTTGCTTCGGGTCTTATTTCTGCATATGATAGCGGGGAACTCACTCAAGCAATAGCTGAGGGCCGTGATGGTTGGCAAAAGTGGGTGAAAGGATTTGGCAAGTCTCTCAAAAGAAAGGTGCGTGTGACTATAACCTCTCTGGTTTTTTCCCCTTCTGTTGTGCTTTTGACTTTCTTGCCACTGGATCGGTGGCTTCTTCTGTAAGTGACCTATCTCACCTGAACAATGATGTCAGGAATGATGAAATTGCAGCAGAATCATTCGATGCAAATCTTGACAGTCCTAGCAACCTTTTGTATTTAGCAGTGAACCTATCAATAGCAAATAATTGACATACTTTATCTTTTTCTTGTATCCATTTGTGACCAGGGCAAAGGGCTCTTTATGCCGCTCCGAGTACTGTTGACTGGGAAGCTTCATGGTCCAGAAATGGGTGGCAGCATAGCCCTTATACACAAAGCTGGCATCTGTGGAGCGGTAACTCCTCAGTCAAATTTCATAACTCTAGATGAGCGGTTCAGGATCCTCAAGGAGGTTGACTGGGAGTCGCTGGTGAAGGAGCAGGAGTCCCCTGCTGAATCAGCTGTCCCTGCTGCATCATAGGACATAGATCGTGCTTGTAGGTGTTCATATCAATCAGTGGCGAGTTCTGTTTGGTGTGATGTGTTCAGCCTGAGGAGTTTTACCAATTTTTCTCTGTTCTGGCTGCCTAGAAGCCCCAGTGGCAGCAGTCCACTGGTTAATAATGTGATTTTTTTTTATCTTAGGTTAATTTTGTAATGGACAATATTGAATGATGATTAGGTGACCGAGGATCTTATTTTCGGAATCCAGATGTTCCTAGACATGGCCTTTTTGGGGCGTGTTGTTCCTAAATATGGTATGAGAGCCCCTGTTGGGCTTTGTATGGTTCCAAATTGAGCTGTTTGGTTCAGAATTGGACGAAATCCGTAGAGTTACCTGTTACCGTGTTCGCCGCTTGCAAGAGATGAACCTTCTCTCTCGTAGTCTCATCTTGATCTCGGGATGCTTATGAAACCAAACTTTGCATCAGAGGGTTAAAAGACTAAAGTGGGGGACAAAATGCTCACTGGGAGCAAGGAAACCAAACTTTGGGTCTGAAGGGTTAAAAGACACGGCAAAATGCTCACTGCGAGGAACAAACAGTCATGCACACGAACTTATTGTTTTGGATCACAAAATCCACGATTTTGGCCCATTCATCTCCTTTTCTTTTAGTCTATAGTGGTTTAGCCTTTTTTATTTTCGACTCATTTCTTATTTCTCTGAATATGGAGTGCCGCCATCATGCTTTTGTGTATGTTAACGATTGATCACCTCTACTTTAACAGTATCATTTGATGCCCTATCTTCCCTGCCTAGTATCTATTCTCTCTGTCATCTTCCTCCATTCCCTTATCACTTGTGTGGCCTTCTTCCTACCCACTAGCCATCCTCCATCACGTCGTCATTTTTTTTTTAAATTAGGCACGTGTCATATAAGGAGGAGAAGCAAGCGAGTTCTTACATAGTTGTGATTACAAAATAACAAATGGGAACTCAGGCGCATTGCCATTTGGTGGAAAGACTCTAGGCCTACATGCCCATGCCCGGATGGACATCTCCAATCACTCTCATTGCTATATGCCGTCTTCATTCTAGCCCTACTCACTGCATTGCTTACAAGCCACCTTCGCCGCCTCATTGCTCTGCCCACCCATCATCACCACCGCCATCCAACATTTGGTGTACCATTGCACGCACAACCTCCATCATTTCGTCTATCTGCCCATCAATCACACCTATCGTGGGGGACTCTTGATCTTGCCTACTTAGGCCAAGCTCAACACAAGCACACGTCTGATAAAAGTGATAAGCCATGCACTTCAAGAAAGACAGAGCTACCAAGCTCTTAATGCAGGTCTCTACTCTCCAATTACAAACAGCGCTTTCATCCTTTTCTTTCCTAGAACATAAAAAGCGTGGTAGAGTCTCTCCCTTCATCCAATGCGTGCTTCTCTGATGGCTTCACCCTTTTGTCAGCCTCACGCCCGTTGCCTCTGCAAGCACCTCTGATGGATTGCAAGGCTCCTATTCCATGTGACATGGACACCGAACACAAACGTGGAGGTCTCGACACCGTGTAGCGTTGGGCCTGACTTTATTTTTTTGAAAACTTGGGGCCTGACTTTAGACGTCCTCACTTTGCTACTTCCCTCCACCAATCATCTTCACCGTTGATCTAATTTTTCTCTGCGGTCATTTCTTTGTGTCCATGAAATATGCGAATGGGATCTTGTGGAAGATAAAGGTGAAGCTGAGGAATGAAAAAAAATTGAGTCTGTAATCTCGTTGGATTTTGATTTCTTTCCTGATTAGTTTTTGACACAATCCTTAAACCCTAAACCCCTTGGTTAATGGTTAGGGATGGTGGTGCTTGCCTGCTTGGAGGACCGTGCCACGCAACCCAATTTGTGCCCTCTCTTTCCGCAAGCAAAACCTTTTTGCGCTCTCCCCACCGCTTCCTCCCTCCCCAGCGAAAACCCCGTCGCCGCCGCCGCCGCCGCCGCTCCCGCCGCAGCTTCGGGGCCCTAAACCCTAGCCATGGCGTCCTCCATACTCTCCGACTGCTCCTCCGCCCGCCTCCTCCCTCTCCGCCGCGCCCTCCTCCCGCAGCGGGTGCCCCGCATCCGCCCCTGCCCCGCTCCTCTAGCATCCCCCAGGCGCCTCTCCGTCGCCGCTCGGCCCCAGCTGCTCCCGCGCCCGCCCCGCATGGATTCGGCCCCCGCCGCCTCTTCCGCCGACTCAGGTGCGCGTCCTTGTTCACGCTCACTTCGGATGATGCTTCCCTGCACGCTCGTACTCTAGCGTGTTTGTATTGTTTTCTGTCGAATTTTGTGTGCTCGGATTGTGACATGAAGGAGGTGAAACCTTTAGATAGGTTTTTGCTGGCGCGAAGAAATTTTGGTGGTGCTAAAAATGGAACAGGGAATGTAATCCCTGGAAGGAATGGTTATTTATCAGTTTATAAATATAGCGACAAGTGAAATGTTCCATATTTTTTTACATCTTATTACTCTACTTTGTGTCACCCTGACTCTCAATTTTTTTGATTCATCTTCACGTGTAGCAACTGTCTCAGCTGATGCATCCGCCAAAGTTATTGATGGGAAGCTAGTGGCGAAGCAAGTAAGAGAAGAGATAGCTGTTGAGGTCACTAGGATGAAGGACGCGATGGGCATAGTGCCTGGCCTGGCGGTCATTCTTGTTGGGTCAAGGAAGGATTCGCAAACTTATGTGCGGAACAAGAAGAAAGCGTGTGAAGCGGTCGGTATAAAGTCTTATGAGGTCAACTTGCCAGAGGACAGTTCTGAGGAGGAGGTTATCAAGCACATAGCCAGCTTTAACAGCGACCCTTCGGTGCATGGCATCTTGGTTCAGTTGCCGTTACCTCGGGTGAGTTTGTGATTGTCGCTACTCTATTATTGGCCAGTATAACTATATCACCGACAAAATAGGAGACAAGAATTGCATTTTGCCTCCTAGCAACTGCCAACTAGAATATTTGAGTTTTACTTTATTTTGCTTGTCATTGATTATATACCTAGACAGTACATGGCATAACTGAGTAACGTGTTTTATGCATACTATCTGGTTAAGGCTTCTTGAATGGTAGAGATGTTTCCATTTCTTGTCTTGGAAGTGTTAAAAGTAGCCATCTGGTTAATTGATTGAATGCTTGAGTTTAACAATGAAACCTCCCAAATGTTTACATTCCTTGATGTCCTGGGAATGTTAGAAGTATCGCTCTGGTTAGGAGGCATTGTTTAATGAGTCATATGTATTTTGTGAACTTTGTTATCGTCATGTGTGCTAGTAGATGCTCCAGTAGTTGCAGTTGCAAATTTAAGAACATTGAGTGCTTTTAGTATCAAGAAGTACATAGCTTTCATCAACTAATCACATTTCTGTTGTGAAATCATTTGCAGCATATGAACGATGAAAACATTTTGAATGCTGTCAGTATTGAAAAGGATGTTGATGGCTTTCATCCCCTAAACATTGGACGACTTGCAATGCAAGGTCGAGATCCGTTCTTTGTCCCTTGCACCCCAAAAGGATGCATGGAGTTGCTGCACAGATATGGAGTTGAAATTAAAGGGAAGAGAGCTGTTGTAATTGGAAGAAGCAATATTGTTGGAATGCCTGCTGCGTTGTTGTTGCAAGTACGAACTGATTCTTCTTTATTTCTAATAGCTGGAGCAACTTTTTTCTTTTGTAGTGTTTGATTATCCACCCAACTTTATATGATTATCAGAAAGCAAATGCAACTGTCAGCATTGTACATTCACAAACTAAGAACCCAGAGGAAATAACAAGACAGGCAGATATAGTCATCGCAGCTGTTGGAGTTGCGAATTTGGTCAGAGGGAATTGGATAAAGCCTGGAGCAGCTATTATTGATGTTGGCATCAACCCAGTTGATGTAAGACTCCCTTTTTTATGTCATGTAAAATCCCTTTAATAAATTACTAGTAGTAGTGTATTTGCCATTTTATGTCATTTATATTTTTATTATGGTTTATGTGGTTCCTTTTGGGTTTCATCTCTAGTTTGCCCTTGTTCGGGGACTAAAAGGCTTCACTGTTGTTTCATATACCTTTATCTTTTTTTTTCTTCTCTGTGCCTATTCATATATTTCTTTAAAAAATCCATTGGCTTTAACTGGATGCATATTTCTAAATGGGAACAGAAGACTGTATCAACTATCTTCAACTGTAAACTTTGAATTCCTAGATTGCCCCCTTGAACTTCGCTATATTTGTATGACTTACATGAGTGCAGGTGTACCTGCCATTTTCTTTTTTCTTAAAAAAAATCCTAGCAAGCTACTTGTTGCACCTGTCACCCTTGTTTGTATTACATTTGGTTCAGAAGATACGCATAACCTATACAATTGTAGAACAGCAAAAGTTCTAGGTTGTTTCTTTTTTTGTGTGTGGAGGGGCTGAGGGTCGGGAGAAGTGGGCTTCCACCCTCTTCATGTCATTGATCAAATCCAAAAAGGGCCTACTTCTGTGGTCCCCATTCAGAATCCATTTATTAATACTGGAATTGGCTTCTTAAATTTATGAGCCCCATGTTAGAGTGTTCCAGGTGACATTTCTTCACATTGTATTATATGCTTGTGCAGCATGTGGCGATGGATCAATTAATACTCTTTATATCTATTTGTCCTATTCATGAGCTTGGTTCTGTACGTTGTCGTATCATAGACATCATCTGCATCTTTCAGTGGCTATTGTCTCTTTTCCTAGGCCTTTGCAGCTTCATATTGCTTCTCTTGCTTGATATGTTTACTAATGATTTTGAATGCTGCAGGACCCGGAGAGCCCTCGGGGTTATAGGCTTGTTGGAGATGTCTGTTATGAGGAGGCCTCCAAGGTTGCTGGAGCTATCACACCGGTTCCTGGTGGTGTTGGGCCGATGACAATTGCAATGCTTTTGTCAAACACACTTGAGTCGGCTAAAAGAATCCACAAATTCAAATAACTGCGCAATCCAACAGAAAGTTGGTGATGAGTGCCTAACGTCTGATGTAGACTACAAGCAAAGGCTTGGCTCAAGTGTTCTATGTGCCTTCTGCTGGTACAGGGGTACTAAAATATAAATTTTTTGACACAGATGAGATATGTATCCCGGCTTGATACAGTATTGTATTTAATAATGTGTCACGGAACCATATTTTTGGCGCCAGTAGAGTTCAGGTGAATCTGAGATGTCAGTAAATTAAGGTGTCAATAAGCCGGGATGAATTTTGCTGCATACTTACATCATTATATCAGCAAAGTTTGTTTCCATGCCTTGATTCGGTACCTGTGACTGGTGGGTGCTTTTGTCGATGTGGGATAATGCTGACAAGCGCTCCAATCTAATCTGTCCAGTTGGATCCTGGATTTTATTAGCTGTCTAGACCCATTTTTTTATGTGTGGTACACTGCACTGCACAAACATGCTGGTGTATTTGGTCCTTCCCAACTGCTCCCTTCTCACAGCTGGATGGGGTTTGCTGTTTGTTTATGAGAAATGTTGGTCATGTGAGTCGCTAGTACCACAATTTTGGATCAAAGGGCATGTACGAATTGTGGTTGGTATATTTATCGATGCAACAGCCAAATACAAGCTATTTTATCTTATGTATGCATCAAGATTTATAAAAGTTTTAAACTAAGCATTTCCCGTAATTGCAGTTCGTACATCTTATTAGATGGATGTCCAGCAATGAATCTTCCTGTGTTCTGTGGCAACAAACAAATCTTACTTTCCCTGTCGCTCTGGACATTCTCGATGGTGTTACCTGCTGGTTGTTGGATACAGTAGTACGTAGTACTAGCATCTTTTATGTCGCAGAAATGTTCACCTAAACACAATGGCAGTTGAGTCGTTCACTGGGAAAAGAAGCAAGAGTGCCTAGTGTCTAGACCACAAATGAAAGGCACAATAAAATAAAATATATGGTATTATGTGGGCAGTCGGTAGGCAAGGAAAAGAGTGAATGATTAGGGAAAAGACATCATCATCAAGTGTAGGAGATAATGAGGCAGTTGGAGAATGCCCTTAAGTTACATTAAGGTAATGGTTGTGGCTTTCGTTGCGGAATAGACGTCATTTGGAAGCATGCATTCTAGCCCCTCATGCTAAAGTATTAATTTCGTATGTTTTCATTTTTTTTAAAAAAAATCTCAAGTGAGTCGAGTGCATTGAAATAAAAATATAGCATCATGGTTAATGGCTACTTATTTGGTCTTTTTTATTTTTTTCACATCATATTATCTTTTTTGGCTCCTCCTGTTGGACCCTCTCATCTTGGATCATTAAACCTCTGTCTATGTTTCATGTGATGGCTCCTCATATTTCTTCTTCCTCCAACCTTCTTCCTTACCTATGTGCGCTTAAGTAGCTTGTTGTTACCTCCATACCAGTCTCTCATTATTATTGACCAAATCTATCACCGCTCTATATCATTACGCTAACATGTCAAAGTTTCCTCTATCTTTATGATAATCGACCCATCTACTGCATCAATCAATGATGCTCTACTGCTTCGCCTCTCATCCACCAATCGCCTCCATTGCTCGGCCAACCTTCCTCCCTCGCCCCTCTCTAGACCTTAAATTTTCCGACCCGGAACCCGCTTCGTGATATAAAATATAAAAAAAATCTAAATTCAACTCGTCAAAGATAGAGTCGATAATGGCGGACCTTGTTAAGTCGAGGGCGAAGGGCGCGAGAGACGTGTGAAACCGAATGAAACACCTCTACACCATTTAGCCATCCAAATAGAAATTCTATCAAACCATGAATCCTAACAACACTTACAACCAAACGCCACCACAACATTAGAGGCAGGACTACTCCGTCTACTTCACGACATTCTTTAGTTAACTACTAGTACTACTAACTGGCCAATACTTAATTTTCGATCAATTCGTGTCATACTAATAACAATAATAACGGAGTAGTATACGGGGGGAGGCAGGTGTAGTAGGGCAGTAATAATGCGGCCGGGCCGGGGCAGTCGAGCGCAATAAAGAAGGAAATGATGCGCGCGCACACCGTGGCTACCCCTCGCATTCCCCCACCCACCGCCACCACTCTCTCTCTCTCTCTTCTCTCTCTCTCTTCCCCTTCTCTCTCCTCAAGGCCGCAAGGGGGGCAAGGGCAACACCACCACCTCCACCACCCACCATTCCGGCGCGGAGACCGCTTCCCTTCCCCTCTCCTCCGCCCGCTCCCCCGCCTCCCCCGCGCTCCCCTCCATTTGTCCGCGCCCCGCTCCCTCCCGATCTTAACCACCCGCGCCGCGCTCCCGCCACCCGGCTTCTCCCCCTTCCTTCCCTCAAATCAAACCAAAACGCTCGCACCCCCACACTTTCCATCTCTCCTCTTGTTCCCTTCCCCCACCCCATCCCAAAGAGGACCAGGAGGAGGAAGGAGCAGGATCTCCTCCTCCCTCCTCTTCTTTTTTCACCTCTCCGCGAAGATTTCGTTGTCCCTTTTTTACTGGAGGGGATTTCGGTTTGGGGGGTGGATGTGGATGGAATTGCGGCGGCATTCTTGATCTGGGCGCTGGATTTGGGGGGCCGCAGATTAAATTCGGGGGAAATTCGCCACCTTTGTGCCCGATTCGCCCCGCGCCTGCCAATTTGTCCACGGCTACGACAATGCCGCCGTGGATTGCTGCAATCTTTTCATGTTTGTTTGTTAGGGTTATGTCGCGAATCACGGCTGCCGCCGCCCATTGGTCAGGAGAAAGGGGATCTTTTTGCGCTATTCCCAAATCACGCCCAAATCGGCGCCCTTTAGCACGCTAGGGTTGGTGGCCGTCGTCTCTCCCCGCTGGGTCCTCAAGTTTGTGTGCAAATTACATTTCTGTCTAGGAGCTGCTAAAAGGATTGGGGAAAATGTAGATTTGCTAGCCAATCTGGCTCGTTTCCCCGCACCTGTTGATCCGTTTCAGCCAGACCGGGATCGCTTTCCCGACTTTTTAGTTACTGTGCCTGTACCCTCCTCCCCTACTCACGCCTTCCGTATGGTTGGTGAAATGGATTGCCATTGTCTCACTTCACGCAAATCTACACTGGTTGTTGCAACAAAAGCGTGGCTCGCTAGCTTTTCACGCATGCTCCTTTTCCACTAGTAAATATACTTTTCCTAGGAAATTCTTTTGACCATGTAGTAGCATATCCATAGCACTCATTTTTTTCTGGAGGTAGTTGATTTACGCGTGCTTTGCAGTAGATTAGCCTGGAACCCGAGTAAGGGGCCATGTAGTATATATACTGTACACAGGCCGTCTGTGGACCGCCCTCCATGTTGGTTAACGGTTAATTATCATTTTGGTAAGGTTATCCTCAGACAAGCTTTTCTAGTTGCTTTACGTTTACAGTGGAGATTCTTTGTGGCTTCATTAATCCGTTTTGTTGTCTTCCATCAGCTTGTGCCCATTTTTCCTATTATGAATTAGCTGTGCCTTTGGCGATATGTGATTTGTGCACTTACTATGGTCATTGTTGCTTTTTCAGGACTATGTTCCGACGGTGTTTGACAACTTCAGTGCTAACGTCGTGGTTGATGGCAACACTGTCAACCTTGGGCTGTGGGATACTGCAGGTAACTAGCTATTCTATCTTATTTTTCTACTTATGGTGCTTCTTTTTCCTGGTTCAAGGTGGTTAAACTTCCATCTTTGCAACTGCAACAGGTCAAGAGGATTACAACAGACTGAGACCACTGAGTTATCGTGGAGCTGATGTTTTCCTTCTGGCCTTCTCACTGATCAGTAAGGCCAGCTATGAGAATGTTTCGAAGAAGGCAAGACACTGATTCTTATTTTCTCTATTTCATTTTGTTTGCGCTACAACTTTAACCTCGTGTTCTCTGGTCATGCTTGTTATTACCTTTTAGATAATTCACGTGGTAGTCTTAATTTAGCTGATTATAATAGCATTCATTGCTTTTGTTTTACCCATCACATTCTGAATGGTTACATTTTTTTAGTAAAAAAAATTCTATTAAATTGTCCAAAATCAATTTCTCCCAAACTTCTGTTGTTCAGTATCTTTACTTCTTGTTTGCTGGCTCTGAACCTCTTCTATTTTTCAGTGGATACCTGAACTGAAGCATTATGCACCCGGTGTGCCAATAATTCTTGTGGGGACAAAGCTTGGTAAGAATAACGCAGTCCCAAACTTCGGGAAATCCATCCTTATGTGCTTGTAAGGTTCATTATGTTAGTTTTTGAGGGAAGACGTCACTGGAGTTTCAGGATTATATTTGGTGGTGGTAATTTTGATAATAATATATGAATTTGGCAATGTTGTTATAATAGCATGTGACGACAGAGTCTGTACACTATAAAACCAGGGATGCTACCCGGTTTACAAAATATTGTATATAAACATGTCATAATTTACTGTTTAGTTTCTATTATTGTTTTTTTTAAAACCATGCAACAGGTAACGGTTAGCTGTCCCTTCAGTTTGCTATTGTCCTGTTGGTTCAGTGATCTTTTTTCTTCTGGTGTTCTTGCAGTGCTTATAATATTATTTAACTAATGGCATAACTTCTAGATAAACCCACGTATGGCATAACTCTTCAGATTGCCAGCTGCACTATCTCACATTTTCACAATGTGCGTTGCACTAACAGATCTTCGAGATGACAAGCAGTTCTTTGTGGACCATCCTGGTGCTGTTCCTATCACTACTGCTCATCTACTTATGGTGCTTCTTTTTCCTGGTTCAAGGTGGTTAAACTTCCATCTTTGCAACTGCAACAGGTCAAGAGGATTACAACAGACTGAGACCACTGAGTTATCGTGGAGCTGATGTTTTCCTTCTGGCCTTCTCACTGATCAGTAAGGCCAGCTATGAGAATGTTTCGAAGAAGGCAAGACACCGATCTTATTTTCTCTGTTTCATTTTGTTTGCTACAGCTTTATCCTAGTGTTCTCTGGTCATGCTTGTTATTACTTCTTTGATAATTCACGTGGTAGTCTTCATTTAGCTGATTATAATAGCATTCATTGCATCTGTTTTGCCCATCACAGTCTGAATGGCTACTTTTTTTAGAAAAAAAAATACTAAATTGTCCAAAATCAATTTCTCCCAAACTTCTGTTGCTCAGTATCTTTACTTGTTTGCTGGCTCTGAACCCCTTCTATTTTTCAGTGGATACCTGAACTGAAGCATTATGCACCCGGTGTGCCAATAATTCTTGTGGGGACAAAGCTTGGTAAGAATAACACAGTCCCAAACTTTGGGAAATCCATCCTTCTGTGTTTGTAAGGTTCATTATGTTAGTTTTTGAGGGAAGAAGTCACTGGAGTTTCTGGATTATATTTGGTGGTGGTTATTTTGATAACAAGATATGAATTTGGCAATGTTGTTATAATAGCATGTGACGACAAAGTCTGTACACTATAAAAGCAGGGATGCTACCCGGATTACAAAATATTGAATATAAACATGTCAGAATTGACTGATTAGTTTCTATTATTTTTTTTATAAAACCAGTGCAACAGGTAACGGTTAGCTGTCCCTTCAGTTTGCTATTGTCCTGTTGGTTCAGTGATCTTTTTTCTTCTGGTGTTCTTGCAGTGCTTATAATATTTAACTAATGGCATAACTTCTAGATAAACCCACGTATGGCATAACTCTTCAGATTGCCAGCTGCACTATCTCACATTTTCACAATGTGCATTGCACTAACAGATCTTCGAGATGACAAGCAGTTCTTTGTGGACCATCCTGGTGCTGTTCCTATCACTACTGCTCAGGTATGGTTATGGGTGGTTTACTGCCCAGCTTGCTCTAGAAGTATACATATTGTCAGGTTTGTCCTGATGTTCTTGTCCCGTGACCGTGTCTAACTCACTTGGTTACCTTGCCCACCTGTAGGGAGAGGAGCTAAGAAAGCAAATAGGCGCTCCATACTACATCGAATGCAGCTCAAAGACCCAACTAGTATTGCCAACTGCTCAATCATTTGTTGAATAGGCAATATCATATGAGATGCTAATGGGCTTTTTTGGGGTTGCTCCTCGATTGCAGAACGTAAAGGGTGTCTTCGATGCGGCGATAAAGGTTGTGCTGCAGCCACCCAAGGCAAAGAAGAAGAAAAAGGCGCAGAGGGGGGCGTGCTCCATTTTGTGATCTAATCATCAGTAGACAAAGAAACAAGGGCGAAATTGTCATGGTTTATTATCGTCGCGTCTTGCTTCAGCGAAACAGCATTGGTGGTCCCCCCCTAGGTTTACTGGCAGCTGCAGCAAGTTCTTCTCTTTGTCGAGGCGTTGAGCGATGCGTTTGTTTCATTTCCTCCTTCCTGCCTTGTGATTATGTGGGTGTGACTGACAAGTCGTGGCAATTAGGTAACTTGCTTAGAAGGTATTTCCCGTGTTTGAGCAAAAAATATCTTGGTATCTCTGTTCCATAAGTAGACATGATGTAATCGTACTAAGTTTATTTTTACTTATTTCACTTCAATGGAAAATTATGCTTCCCTTTAGTTTGATGGTCCTGTTCGGATCATCGTATGCCAATGCATTCCTAAAGATTGCCCTCTTGTCATGCTTGTGGCATTTTGTTTGGCAAATGGAGCATCTGTAGTGGTTTGACTTGTTCATTGCATACAACAATGATCCCAAGGTTTACAGCTTGCATTGGTATTATAGTATGGTACCATGTAGGTCATGGTGAGCATGTTTGCAAGTTGCAGTTGCGACAGAAGAATATTCATGGTCTGATACGATATCAGAAGGTTAAATACCTTAAAAACCAGTATTATCTTTAGAAAGCCATGTGGGCTGGGCAACAACTTCCTAGCCGGGGAATGTCAATGTGATGGTGCACACGTCCAGCTTCCAAAGGTATGCGTAGGATTTGGGTGTTGCATACATTTATGCTTGGTTCGTTGGTTGTTGGCTTCTCGCTGATTGTTGTGATTTCAACGTTAAAATTGCTGGCGCGGCAGGAGGCTGGAATCAGTTTGTTTGAATGAACAAAATTCACTCTTACAGCTTTGTTTCGTCATGTGCCATTGTTTGAAAGGATCCGTTTACTTCTCTAACTTGAATGCTTCACATTCCATTAGGATAAATAACGCACAATAATATTGAAAACCCTTCCAGAATGGTTTCTGGTCTCTGCATGTTTAATTCACACACCCCCTTAAAAAGAGGCAGAATTCAAAAACCAGGCTTAAATGTTCGCGTTTCGTATTTTCTGGAGCAAATAGCTCAGTAATGTTGGAAGCTTTAGTTACTATAGTTAGCCGGCAGAATGTAAAACCGAGAAGAACAAAAAGAACTCTCAAAAAAATTCCGTTGCCGGGACTCGAACCCGGGTCTCTCGGGTGAGAGCCGAGTATCCTAACCAGCTAGACTACAACGGAGTATGGATTCTAACAGATAATTGAGTTTGGATATTCATTCATAATTAAATAAGTGGAAAATTGCAAAAAGAAATCGACGCCTGAGAGATTCGAACTCTCGCGGGGAAACCCCATGTACTTAGCAGGCACACGCCTTAACCACTCGGCCAAAGCGTCGGTTTTGAAAAGAGACGTAAAGTTACGTACTGGAGTCGACAACTATAGATCATAAATCTCATTAGTTTGACACTTGGATTCAGAGTTTCAGACACACAAGGCCATAGAAAAAAAAATGCTTATATGATCGTTCTTAGTTATCATCATCCGTCATCAGGACGGAGGGGGATGCGTCGATTCCTGACGTCTGGGATCTCAACTCTAGAAGGCCTCTCTATGCAGTCAAATCTTATTCTCCATGGATATTGGTTACAACTTATCTTGGCCCCCTCTTCCTGCTCTGCTGGGTGCTCGCTCACTCGTGCTAGTGTGCTACATGATGGAGGAAGAGGGAGCTCGAGGAAGAAGAAGAAGAGGCTTGCTTAGCCCATGGCGTACTTCTGCGTCCACCCCCTTGCGGTGGACTCGTACCTGAGGCGGTCAGTCTTGCACATGTGTGCGATCTCCGGCACCAGAGGATCATCCGGGTTTGGGTCCGTCAGCAGCGAGCAGATGGAGAGCAGCACCTTGGAGATGGTCAGCGCAGGGCTCCACTGCTCCTTGAGGATGTCCAGGCAGATGTTGCCGTTGCTGTTGATGTTCGGGTGGAACACCTTCGTCTTGAACGCCACCTGCACTCATGGTTTTCATCATTTTGTTATATTCCTTCAGTCGTCGTGGATTCTCGTTTCAGACTGAACATTGTGTTCAGGGAAATTTTGGATTGTTTTCAGTCAGAGATGAATAAGTAGGAACCTTGGGAGGCTTGAAGGGGTAGTCTGGAGGGAAATGGATGGTGACCAGGAACACGCCTCCGGAGTAGGGGCTGTCACTGGGGCCCATGATCGTCGCTTGCCAGTGGAACATGTCATCAGAGATAGGGCCTGGCCAAAAAGAACAGCTCAACCAGAATTCAGAAAGAAAAAAAATTGAGCTTTGAAGTTCTTCCTTTTTTTTGTTGGTCTGAACTTGTATGTCTGACCATGTCTAGATCAAATTGATTGATTGATTGATTGATACCTGCGCTGCAGGACGTCGGTGGATCCCTCTGCAGGTCCTTGAGCTCCTTGATGATTCTCCGCAGCGCCATCGATCTCAGAACCTTGCACTAGCTCCTGAGTCCTGACTAGTTCTTCAGACCAAGTGTATGTAGCTTATTGATCTGATGAAGGCCACAAGCTGCACAACTAATGAAACAAACCTGTTTGTTTCGGTGTCCGGGAACCGAGGATGGCCGGGCCTCTCTATATATACACCCACACTGAAAGAAAGAATTTTGTTCTTGGCCGCTGAGAAAAACCTTTTTGGCCACGGTCAGATGGCATTAGATTCTTGAATGAGACGGAGGAAAGCAAAGGGCTACAACACTGATCTAAACAATGACAATATCACACCTAATATTCTCCGCAAAGATTAAATAAGTGGTCGCGCATTTTCGCTTGTGCTTGAAATGGAATTTAGGGCTCCAAGAAGAATGTATTCACCATGAAGCTAGTAAAGAGGCGAGATTCTGACCAAAAGGGCAATTGCAAGTGGGAAAAGGTAAACTTTTACTACTGACGGTTCTGGTTCGTCGAATTCGGTCCCTCCATGTACATTTCAGTGGCAACAATAAGAAAAGAGAAGGTTTGCTGTTGAATGGAGGAAAAACCATATTTGCCTCTAAGACCTTCTCCAATGGCCAGCTCTTAGGCTAGCTCATAAATTTTTTAATCCATGAATAGTGCAAAAAGTTATGAGCTATCTCTTGTTCAAAAGATAGTCTCATACACGCATTTCAAGATTATGTGAGGATGACGTGTGGGGTCATTCATGTTATGAGCTATGTGCTAAGAGCTAGATCATTGAAGCAGTTGTCTCTTAAGGTGCTTAGAGCTAGCGTGCTATCTCAATCATTGGAGAAGGCCTAATATCGATCGGGCATACGGTCGGTGACAGTTCTTGATGGCATATGCTTATGAGCCTGAACTGTCGAAAATATTCTAGCTTATCACGAGTAGAATCTTGGCTGTTTGAAGCCAAAACATATGGTACTACCTCTTGGTTCTTCGGTATGTTCTCGAAGGACCAAACGGTAGCTGTCATGGTCGCTGATGCAAACTGACATGTATTTCGTAGTTTAGTTTGGAGTTTCGTTGTCAGTGAATCTAAATTCAGGGTGTAGCGATCAACTGTGCTACTGAAGTAACGGTTGAGTGAAAATTTTCAGGGAGAACAATAAATTGACAAACTTAACATAATCACCTTTTTTTTGAAAGATTTGCATGTTTTCATTTCTCTTAATTCCCTTTGGCATCGTCTCGCTTCCAATTTCTTGACCGTATGAAACTTTCCAGATCAGCTGCACAAAGTGAGGCTACTGCTCTTATCCAGTTTCTGAAGCTGCTACTCTTCGTCCTAACCTGTAAACAACCTCGTGCCTGTTCAATTTCACAAAAAAAAAGAACCTCGTTTCTGTTCTGGGCTTGCGGTGGCGTGTGGGTTTGCGGTGTGTGTTGGGCCTCTGCTGTGGCCAGATGGCCCACAATATACCCGAAACCCACATGGCCCACAAGCCCACGGAAACCTCTCCTTGCAATCCATCTCTCATTCCAGCACCCCCATCGCTAATCTCAGTTTTTTCGGTTCGTTCATGTCGTTTTTTATCATCTGCGCGAAGAATTGTTCGGTTCCTGTTGTGTTTTAGTCAGATCTGGGATTGGGAACTCGATCGGCTTGCTGTTTCCCTGGATAACTTGCGTTGAAATTTTGGTTTTTGGGAGCACCCGGTGCAAATTGTTTTGTGATGTGAGGGCTCAGAACATGCTATAATTGTTGCCTGTATACATGAACTATCCAACTATGGATTAGTTATGTTGTTTTTGTTGCTTATAGACCAAGCTAGCTGTCTTACTGCTACTTCCCATGTATGGATATGAGCTAGTATATTGTATATATATCAAGGAATGCGTTATGTCTGGACTAGAAAAATCAATCTTCAAGAAATCTTGGTCATATTCCTCGTCACTATACTTGGGAGATAGGGATTGATCCCCTCATCCTCATCTCAAACAATCTTCAGCAAAGAAGGCGGCGCTGTCGGTTAAACCTCCAAAGAAAAAAAAACTCTTTAGGATGCCACGCAGGCCTTGCATTTTTCTTTTATCTATTTATAATTAATTTCATTATAAGGCGCTACATCATCTCGATGTGATTCTCGTCCATTCAGGAAAAAAAATACTGTTAACATGCCACCAAAGAAATGACTGGTATTGATCTCGAGAGTCAAGATTGGACTCCCGCGATAGTTTACTAGCTAAACAATGTAACTTTGTCTTATATCTTTAATAATCCCCTCGGTGAAACAAATCAGTTAGAAGAGCTGTCAATTATATTAAAAAACAAAAAAATCTTAAACCGTCGATACGACAAAAGAAAACAATAACAACTAATACTACACCACGTCACCAGCCAGACTCCAGGCAACAACATAAAAAGCGACTCCAGACCGCGCATTACTCAGCCACCACAAACTCCACAGCTCATTGCCATCACTGATTATCACAACAACACACT
This sequence comes from Echinochloa crus-galli, assembly GCA_900205405.1. Lineage (NCBI taxonomy): Eukaryota > Viridiplantae > Streptophyta > Magnoliopsida > Poales > Poaceae > Echinochloa > Echinochloa crus-galli. The sequence continues at coordinate 809,054 of OAMR01000551.1, forward strand.
TCGTCGTCTATCGGTACCTACCTACAATCCTCCACTCCCAAGTATTCCACCGGACAAGGCGGAGCCAGGCCATAAGTTCACCGGGGTCATGCTACTCAAATGATGGGGTCATTAAGGGAAATTAACAACCATCTACATTAATTTCTATTGAGTTTTTCAAAATCTATCGGGGTCAGCTGACCCCGATGAGAACTTCATGTCCGTGTAGGCCGCCTTCTTCTGGTAGGAGGCGAAGAAGGTCTTGGTCTGGCTGTCGGTGGCCACCAGCGCCGCCGCGAGCGTGGAGAGCCCGCACAGGAGCGCCCGCAGCGCCAGCTCCGCCACCTTCACCTTCCTCTCCGCTACCCCGCCCGCCGCCATGGCGATTTGATTGGTGCCTGAGTAGAGCGGGAGGTTTGGTTGATTGGTGGCGGTGGTGGGGTGGCCATTTTTATAGCGGAAAAGCTTCTTCCTCCGATCCACTATGATTTTGGCTGGCGCTAGTGCGAGGGTGGGGGAAGCTCTCTGTACGTGTCTGCGCGTGGCACTAGTGTAGGGGTAGCTTTGGATCGTCTGGTGGATTTATTTATTATGGCTATCATCACGGGAGGGGGAGCTCATTCCCAGAAATTAAAGGCGGATAACGTTGGACGTGTGCACGCCAAGGCCTACTTTGGAGAAAACAAACAAACGGTTGCACACACCAGTGGGAGCGGCGGCCTCTCTCTGCTGACCAACTCACGAAATATACGAAATATATGGCCATTTCGTCGAAGCCCAACGTATCGTAATCATTTTATCAAATCCTCTGATTTTATGATCAATATATATATATATATAATCTCTATAAAATATATGGATACGTATGGTACTCAGGTGTAGTATCTGACATCTCTGGCGAGCGTTTTCTGAGGAGCTGTGGATGTGTTTGGTTTGGTCAGAAATATATATAGCTAGGACATTCGATCGTTTCAGCTTCGAGAGTTTGGCCACTGGTTTGGTGATACGACCATAATAATAATCCGGGATAAATAGAAAAGGTAGTAGCTGGGGTCTGAGAATATATGCATCAGCGCAAGTCTATGTTTCATAGACTTCTCCGGGTTGATTTTCTGCTGAATTTAGCAGGAGTGCTGTTAAACAATTTTTTTTCTAAAAATGTGATGTTCTATCTTTATTTTAAGATCTTATACTGAACAATCAACTAGAATCATTTTGAGTCACGTAGTCATAAAGAAACCCGATAGAATTCTACTACATACGGAAATGTCCTGTTACTCGAAACCAAACGCGACGACGAGCTGAGCCATCACGGGACGGGTTGAAGGTTACTAACGACGACTGACCCATCGCCGTCGCCGTCCCGTCCTCGTCATTTCCGAAACCTGCAACATTCAATTCAATGCAGAGGAAACGAAAAGGAACATTCGCAAAGAAAATAATAAAAAAGAACGGAAAAGGAGATACAGTAGCAGACTAATAACAATTCCGACGAGAGGCGTCTCGTAGTGGGGTCTTGAGACCACCGTGTGTGTCCAAATAATCGACGGCCGGCGCCGCTTCTGTTGCTCTGCAGTTTCACTTTCACATCTCCAAAAAGGCAAAACAGATGTGTATAAGAGACAGGTATATATGTTCTCGAAGGACCAAACGGTAGCTCTCACGATCTCGCTGATGCAAACTGACATGTATTTCGTAGTTTAGTTTGGAATTTCGTTGTCTGTGAATCTAAATTCAGGGTGTAGCTATCAACTGTGCTACTGAAGTAACAGTTGGGTGAAAATTTTCAGGGAGAACAATAAATTGACAAACTTAACATAATCACCTTTTTTTTGAAAGATTTGCATGTTTTCATTTCTCTTAATTCCCTTTGGCATCGTCTCGCTTCCAATTTCTTGACCGTATGAAACTTCCCTGATCAGGTGTACAAAGAGGCTACTGCTCCTATCCTATCCAGTCTCTGAAGCTGCTGCTCTTCGTTCCAACTTGTAAACAACCTCGTGTCTGTTCTGAAAAAAAAAGGTTAAAAAAAAAACTCGTGTCTGTTCTGGGCTTGCGGCGGCGTGTGGGTTTGCGGTGTGTGTTGGGCCTCTGCTGTGGCCACGTGGCCCACAATACACCCGAATTCCCGAAACCCACACAAGCCCACGGAACCTCTCCTTGCAATCTCAGTTTCTTCGGTTCGTTCATGTCGTTTCTTATCCTCTGCGCGAAGAATTGTTCGGTTCCTGTTGTGTTTTAGTCAGATCTGGGATTGGGAACTCGATCGGCTTGCTGTTTCCCTGGATAACTTGCGTTGAAATTTTGGTTTTTGGGAGCACCCGGTGCAAATTGTTTTGTGATGTGAGGGCTCAGAACATGCTATAATTGTTGCCTGTATACATGAACTATCCAACTATGGATTAGTTATGTTGTTTTTGTTGCTTATAGACCAAGCTAGCTGTCTTATTGCTACTTGCAATGTATAGATATCAGCTAGTAAATATTCCAAGGAATGCGTTATGTCTGGACTAGAAAATCAATCTTGAGCAATACTTGGAAGATCTGACTAAAACAATCTTGGCGTCACTATACTTGGAAGATAGGGACCGATTCCCTCATCCTCATCTCAAACAATCTTCAGCAAAGAAGGCGGCGCTGTTGGTTAAACCTCCAAAGAAAAAAAAACTGCCACGCAGGCCTTGCATTTTTTTTTCTTTTTATCTATTTAATTTCATTATGGGGCGCCACATCATCTCGATGTGAATGTCGCCCATTCAGGAAAAAAAAAGACACTGTTAACATGCCACCAAAGAAATGACTGGCATTGATCTCGAGAGTGAAAATATTAGACCCACGCGATAGTTTACTAGCTAATTAAAGAATGTAACTTTGCCTTACATCTTTAATAATCCTCGTGGTGAAACAAATCGGTTAGAAAACTGTCAATTATATTAAAAAGAAGAAAAAAACCTTAAATCGACAATACAACAAAAGAAAAATATAACAACTTATACTACAGCACGTCACCACCCAGATTCCAGGCAACATAAAAAGCGACACCAGACCGCACACTACTCAACCACCACAAACTCCACAGCTCATTGCCATCACCGATTATCACAACAACACACTCCGTCGTCTACCGTTACCTACTTACAATCCTCCACTACCAAGTTGTCCGCTGGACACTGAAATAGCCGTCGCTTTGCAAGGCTAACTGCTACTTGCGGCTCCACATCATCTGAAAACTGAGACAAACAAAGTGCACAACATCAAAAAGGCTGCCGCAATGCGGAGACCAACAATGTAGTGTCGTTGTACTACCACGACACAAACGACAAAAAGTGTTCCACAGGATTCAGATCCCTCCAAGGCTATTGTCGCCAAGAACATACAACGCACGGGGGCCTCGCCGCCACAGATGTTGATGTACTTCACGCCTCACTCTCGTCACCTCGAAGGGACAAAACACACGGGGCCTCACCACGTCACCCGCTAGACTCCATGCCACATATCCTTTTTTTATCGACATCAGAAAATGTGTGATGCCGCCCCACATCCTCTTAGATCTCCTCCGGCACAAGCACATAAGCCTCTAGAAACCTACCAAACACCGAAAGGTTATGCACTGATGACTGAATGAATAGATGCAGCACAATAGATGAATAGATTCTCCTAAATGATTCATCAACCCTTGCTAGCTGCTACTACCTTTCCTAGGCACTTACTAGTATCTGCAGTGCACTCATACATAGGTAGTGAAAAGTCTTTGTATGGCTAAAGAAATTGGGCAGTACCAAAGTATGCCAGGAAATCATATATGTACCGCTACTAATCACCCAACAACAGTAATAAACATTAATAGACAGATGAGTACCTTTTGGAGTTGGTACTGGATCCCAAGAAGGGGGAGGTTCACCTTCTCCAACTCGAATCGGTGCCGGAGGGATCTACATGTAACAACAGTAATAAAAAGTATTCATTAAGCTCCTGATACAATAGTAATAGATAAACAATATTCAGAAAAAATATATCAACCAAAGATAAACAAATAGGTTCAGATGCAGCTGCACACATATAATACTGAACTAGCCTTTGCTTTCACAGATTAATAACCATCACTACATTTGCATGTAACAGTAAAACTAGCAATTTTGCTTTAGAGAGCTCAATGCAGAAGGTTCAATAGCACTAGTCCAGCACATGAGAACCACACTGATGGTAAAATTATCAGTTGCAGATATGCAGCTAGCAGCATAATTGTGTTATATTTGCTATGCAAAATTATCTGACAATTACCAGCAGTGACTATCTTTAGACAGGTATACCAGCATGTCTTAACTGACAATTATAAGTGCTTCAGTTGTCTGACTAGATTACTAACGAGTTTCTGGAAGCTGCAGCCGCAAACGTTGCCTGTTCCGACGAGTCAAATTCAGTCTCGAACATAAGTATACAAATCACACAAATTCACTCAAATTCGGCTCTGCATATTAAATGCAGAAAATCATACAGATTATAAAAATGCGTCGTCTTTAGGCCGAGTACAACATGTACGTTCTGCTCAGCATCACACTAATCTCGACAAATAGCAGAAGCAGAGAATGAAACTATTCTCTTTTTTCTTTCACAAAAGATAGTTTAGATTACACAACTTGCAGTCCCGATCGTTGTTAAACTAAGGTCCTGGTCTCAAAAAGGAAAAGAAAAAAGTAAATAATAACCAATGAGTTGACTGGGTGCAATGAGCAGGCGGTTCTTCCGGGGGATCAGTTTTTCTAGATGCCCAATCTACACCAGGAGGTTCACGCTTGAGCGTTACATAGCTAGCCATCCTGAACAAGAACCCTAGGAGAAATCAAACAACGGATCCATTGAAACACAAGAACCCTAGGCAATGGAGATCCACTACACCAGAGAGCTATCGAATCCACTGCTATACCCTAGCCTCAGCAACCTCAGGAACACGACCTCGAGGATGGGGAGAGGGAAGGAAGGGAGGGCGGCGCATACCGGAGAGAAGGCGGCGGAGGAGGTTGTTGCTGGAAGGGAGACGGTCGCCGCCGAGGATGAGTCGCGCCGCCACGCCGTCACCTCGCGCCGCCACGCCGTCACCTCGCGCCGCC
>OAMR01000551.1:815862-844416 GCA_900205405.1 Echinochloa crus-galli
TCTGCATATTAAATGCAGAAAATCATACAGATTATAAAAATGCGTCGTCTTTAGGCCGAGTACAACATGTACGTTCTGCTCAGCATCACACTAATCTCGACAAATAGCAGAAGCAGAGAATGAAACTATTCTCTTTTTTCTTTCACAAAAGATAGTTTAGATTACACAACTTGCAGTCCCGATCGTTGTTAAACTAAGGTCCTGGTCTCAAAAAGGAAAAGAAAAAAGTAAATAATAACCAATGAGTTGACTGGGTGCAATGAGCAGGCGGTTCTTCCGGGGGATCAGTTTTTCTAGATGCCCAATCTACACCAGGAGGTTCACGCTTGAGCGTTACATAGCTAGCCATCCTGAACAAGAACCCTAGGAGAAATCAAACAACGGATCCATTGAAACACAAGAACCCTAGGCAATGGAGATCCACTACACCAGAGAGCTATCGAATCCACTGCTATACCCTAGCCTCAGCAACCTCAGGAACACGACCTCGAGGATGGGGAGAGGGAAGGAAGGGAGGGCGGCGCATACCGGAGAGAAGGCAGCGGAGGAGGTTGTCGCTGGAAGGGAGACGGTCGCCGCCGAGGATGAGTCGCGCCGCCACGCCGTCACCTCGCGCCGCCACGCCGTCACCTCGCGCCGCCCCAATCCGGGCCTGTTTAATTTCCGAGCCCAGCCGAACCGAACAGCAATTTCAAACAAGGCCTGGTTTTTTCCGGCCCATTCCAACCTGCCCGGATTGGGCCTAATTCCGGGTCGATCCTGACTAACCGAACGAGCCCTAAACCTTTCTAGTATGTTCCAAAGCAAAAAAGGAACTCTTTAGGACACCACACATGCCTTGCATTTTTTTTCCTTTTATTCAATTTAATTTCATTATGGGGCGCCACGTCATCTCAATGTGAATGTCGTCCATTCAGAAGAAAACACTGTTAACATGCCACCAAAGAAATGACCGGCATTGATCTTAAGAGTGAAAATATTAGACTCCCACGATAGTTTACTAGCTAAAGAACATAACTCTGCCTTACATCTTTAATAATCCTCGTGAAACAAATCGGTTAAAAAAAGCTATCAATTATATTTAAAAAGAGAAAAACCTTAAATCGGCAATACGTCAAAAGAAAACAATAACAATTAATACTACACCACGACACCAGCCAGTTTCCTGGCAACATAAAAGGCGACTCCAGACCATGCACCACTCAACCACTATAAACTCGATCCACACCTCATTGTCATCACCGATTATCACAACAACACACTACGTCATCTACCGGTAGCTACCTACAACCATCCACTGCCAAGTAGTCCGCCGGACGCCGAAATAGCCGTCGCTATGCAAGGCTAACCGCTACTTGCGGATCCACGTCATCTAAAAACTGAGAAACAAACTGCAAAACATAGAAAAAGGCCGCCGCAATGCGGGGACCAACAATGCGGTGTCGTTGCACCACCACGGCACAAACGACAAAAAGTGTTCCACCGGATCCAGATCCCTTCAAGGCTATCGTCGCCACTGTAGGATCTAGGATTACCGACTAGAGGGGGGTGAATAGGCGGTTTCAAAACTTCAAGCACAACACTAGGGAAATTTAATTAGAACCACAATGAGAATTAAACCTCTAGCTATTTCTATGCCTATGTTGATGTTTTACAACCTAGGGTGACAAGAATATAGATCAAACTCTATGAAATAAACTTGCTTAAGGTAAGTGAGCAATCTAAATAAGCAAGTTACAAGCACAAAGAGACACAAGAACTTATCCCGTGGTATCGATGACTTGCCGGTCACCCCTAATCCACGTTGAGATGGATTCAATGTTCAACCGCTCCTCTATCAAGTCTCCACTTGATATATGAGCCGGTTAGAACCAAAGAACCGCTCAAAATCTCGATTCCACTAGAGTTGCTCTTCACCACTCCGGCGAGGTGAGCACAAAGACCTCTCACACCAATCTTCCACGGCAACTTCACAATCTTCGTGAAGTGCTCGGTGGAAACACGAGCTCCAAGCCGTCTAGGAGGCGGCAACCTCCAAGAGTAACAAATCAACCACGAGCTCAATGAAATCCTAGTGCCACAATGATCAAATCCTTGATGCAATGCACTAGAAGCAAGTGAGTGAGAGAGAGGAGAACAAGGGCTCTAGAATGTGACGGACAGTCCGCCTCACACAAGGCGGACAGTCCGCCCTTCAAAACCAACGGCTAGAACGTGTGTCAGAGTGTGTCAGAAAGAGCCGTTATGGACAGGCGGACAGTCCGCCGACCCACGGCGGACAGTCCGCCAAGGCAAAAGTTCAACGACCAACTTTTGCCTGCGGACAGTCCTCCTCACAAAAGTGCTCTAGATCGCCCGGAAACGTCTCTGTGTAAAACAGTCCGCCAAAACAGTCCGCCTCACAAAAGCTTAACTGTGGACAGTCCGCCAGTGTCTGGCGGACAGTCCGCCTCTAATTTTTTCAGCCGAGCAGAAAACCTTAGTCAGAAGCAGCGCACGGAGGTCAGCCTACGGACTGTCCGCCTTCCTGACCGCGGACTGTCCGGTACCCCCAGACTGTCCGCAGACCAGCCGGCCGGACGGTCCGCCAGGACGCAGTAAGCTCTCCACAAGTTAGATTTTCATTTCTTGTTCTTCCTACCTTCTCAATAAAGATGATCCTTATGCATGCAATGCAATTGTTTGAGCAAAGTGGCACTATGGACTCATCAAGCTAAAAACATTGACCCCTCTTGATAGTACGGCTATCTAGCCTATAATCCGGTCAAAGATTCATCCATCCACTAAGCACCGCTTCACTGGTAAGATAAAACACCCTATCTTATACCTTTGCCTTGAGCTCCTTTCAATCCTCCTTATGTACACCATGATCATGACATATCACAAGAGCTCATCCAATTCCATGAACTAACCTATTCTCATATCTCAATGAAATTGTTAGTCCATTATGATTGTCATTAATTACCAAAACACAAATTGGGACCTAGATGCTTTACAAAAATACAACGCACGGGGGCCTCGCCGTCACAGATGTTGATATACTTCACGCCTCACTCTCATCACCCCGAAGGGACAAAACACATGGGGCCTCGCCACGTCCGCCGCTCGACTCCATGCCACCTATCCATTTTTTGTATCGACATCAGAAAATGTGTGATGGCGCCCCACGTCCTCTAAGATCTCCTCCAGCATAAGCACATAAGCCTCTAGAAACCTACCAAACACTGAAAGGTTATGTTTGGACCAATTGCCACGGCCAAGTTCCAGTGGTGCCGCAATGGTTGCGGATTTATTCGCCGCACTCTCAGCGAGCTGAGGTATGGAAAATGACCTGGATCACTTTGGCGAGTTGTGGTGCGGCCCTAACTCTAGCAACCAACCAAAAGATAGCCTAAAGTGCAGCGTGGAAGTTGTGGTGAGCTGCGGCGATGTGGCTACGAGCCAAATAGAGCCTTAGTGCACTAAGTCTCCACCGTCCTTGCTCAAAGAATTGCACATTTCATTTGATAAACATTAATATTTTTAAAGCGAACTGCTCATATGACAATTGTATCACAAGTTTTACAAATAACTATATTTTTTGTAAAGTACATAATGCATTATATTTGTACAAAGTTGTCAAAAGAAATGGAAAAATTCATAAAAAGAGAAAGACAATCAAAATAAATGTCTGAAGAGACTAATGTGCCATTTGTGGCTGTAAGCGTGTAGGATTACTACATTAAACATCCCCACATCACTTTTTCTTCCATGAGAAATTGCAGCTTATCCTTTGGGCTTATCCATTGGATGAGTCGTATATCAACTCCACCTATTTGCGTGAAAAAGGATATCTACAACTACAAAGTTTCCTCGGTCCTTTTGTACATTCATTAATATTATCATAGCATGAAAATGTATATATCGCTGCATGCATCCCAATCTTTTACGATAAATATGTCATATATCCAAATCCATGCTTGTGGCATCTGTAAATGGTCGATCCGCCCCCCCCCCCCTCGCCCCTCCCGCAGGCGAGGGCTTCTCCGAGTTGTTCCATGGCAGAAGTGGGCAGTGGTTGGGCTACTCAGATCTACGGAGTCGTGGCCTCCTCAGAGTGGGCGGCGGCGTGAGCGGCGGTGGCTCGCTGATGGGTGGCGGTTCTCGGGGCCTACCTTGCCTTGACTAAGTTCTAGGGAAGGATTGGGTCGCCGGTGATCGTTCCCGGAGGGAGTTTGGGGGTGTCCTGTGGGAGACGGTGGCTTCGACCGGTGTCTTGTTCCAGCGTGCGGATTTTTTCCGAGGCCTAAGTGCAGCGGAGGTCCGACAATGGACAGCGCGGTGGAGGTCAGCGGATGCTACGGGTTGCTTTCATCATCGACGCCCCCGTGTGAAGAGGTGGGCCTCATCAGTCTGTGTCGGCCCGCCGGTGAGCTGAGCAGGGTGTCACGATTCTCATGTCGTTTGTCGGCGGTTGGGTCGAGGGATGCCTAAGTGCTCGTCCCTCACACTACCGGCGACGGCGGCCAGAGTTGTGGTTCATCTTGCTCTTCATCGACGGGCCGGCATTGGGTGGAGCTTCGGGCGAAAGTCTTTTCCGACATGGGTCGGGGTCAGCAACGGCGGCGTCCTCGGATGTCGTGGACCTCCTTGGAGGCGTTGGTGGAGAGGCTCCCTGCCTGGTCCTTGATTTTTCAGGTGAAAACCTCTCTCTGGCTGTCCGGAGGGGCGACGGCGGCGGCTTCGGCGTCGTATACTTCTTGGAGACGTCGCCTTGGAAATCAAGTGATCGGCTTCAGCTGTGGAGGAACGGTTTGGGGAGCGTTTGGAGGTTGTTTGGAGCATGGACAGGGAGAGATTGAAGCTTAGTCTTTCTTTTTCTTTCTGTTAGTGGGTTTTTTTTCTTGTTTTTCGGTTTACCTCGGTGTGAGGTTTAGAGTCTAAGTGCTCTGGTGTCCTGTAACCTTTGGCCGTATATATCCACTTGTGGATATAGAGGCTGGGATTTATCCCTTAATCTAAAAAAAATGGTCGATCCAAAATAATCAGTACAGAACTCCCAAGTGCAAAAGAAATTATATATCCATACTTATTATTGCAGCCATAAAACTATACTTTTCATTAGTATCAAATATAGAGAAGAAATATATGAGAAAGGATGTCTCTACATTAATTGTGGTGGAATTATGGTAACAAGCGTATCTGTTGGGTATATCTTTAACGTTTGTATTTAATAGGTCCAATTAGTATATTTTACACTTTACATTTTAACCCATACTACTATAAAATTTTAAAGATTTAATTTAGTCCCTATGACTTTGTACTATTCTTATGTCAAGTGTGTGCTACACGTATTGTAAAAACTCAACGTGTGTAAATGTGGTTGAGTGTCTTCTCCATAAATACATCACTTCAAGAAAACGTCGACCATTCCGATAGCTTCTCTAACAAGACGACAACCGTCTGTTGCTCACCTCTAAACCGTGACATCCACGTTGTCCATCGTGGCATTCCTTTACACATAAGAGCCCTCCGGACGCTCCATCCTCTATCCTTTCTCCAAACTGGTTTGTCCACCCTTGACGACGCCAAACAACAATAAACAAGAACCACGCGTACACATCTACACTACCAATCTGATAGCTTCTATGGCAAAACGACATACGTTTGTTGCTCACCTCTAACCGTAAACTCCACTTTATCAATTGTGACATTCCTCTACACATAAGAGCCCTTGAACACCCCCCCCCCCTCCGGTTCACCCACTTTTTGAGAATAATCTTCCCTGTATGTAAATTCACTTACAGCTTTTTTTTTTTTTGAGATCAAATTCACTTACAGCTGTATGCCTCCAGCCGCCCCTCCCCGGTTCACACACTTTTTAAGAATAATTTTTTTATTAAAATTTTCACAAAATTCAAGTCCCTGTATGTAAATTTATGACTAGCTGTACGCCTCCAACCGCCCCTCCCGTGGCATATGTACCCCACTGCTTCTCCCCCACAGAGCACGCCCACAGGCAAGGCAATTCCAACCCGACCACCGCAAGGTCAGGCAGGTCCCACCGCCACCTCACTCCCCTCATCCCATGCAAGGAAGCTCAAGCTCCTCGTGCTTGGTCGGCAAGCCCTCCTTGGCGCTGGCACCGGCGCCGCCGCCCGTCGCCCCCGGATCCGGCGGTGGCCCGTCCTCGCCGGCGCGCCGCATCGTGGCGGCCCACCGCCTCCCCCTCCGCGCGTCGCCGGACCCGGACTCCCCCTTCGGCTTCGCCTTCTCCCTCGACCCCGACGCCCTCCCGCTCCAGCTCTCCCGCGGCCTACCCGGCCCCGTCACCTACGTCGGCACCCTCCCCGCCGCCGCCGCATCCGCCATCGCCCCCTCCGACGAGCTCGACGACTACCTCCTCGACACCTTCTCCTGCCTCCCCGTCCACCTCGACGCCGCCCGCCACGCCGACTTCTACCACGGCTTCTGCAAGCGCTACCTCTGGCCGCTGCTCCACTACCTCCTCCCGCTCACCCCAACCGCCGCCGCCGCCGGCAACGACCTCCTCTTCGACGGCGACTCGTACAGGTCCTTCGTCGCGGTGAACCGCCAGTTCGCCGACCGCGTGATCCAGGTCGTCTCCCCCGACGACGGCGACCTCGTCATCGTCCACGACTACCACCTCTGCGTGCTCCCCACCTTCCTCCGCCGCAAGTGCCCCCGCGCCGGCGTCGGCCTCTTCATCCACTCGCCCTTCCCCTCCGCCGAGATCTTCCGCTCCGTCCCCGCCCGCGACGAGCTCCTCCGCGGCCTCCTCAACGCCGACCTCGTCGGATTCCACACCCCCGACTACGCCCGCCACTTCGCCTCCTGCTGCTCCCGCCTCCTCACCGGCGCCTCCACCACCGGCGGCTCCCTCCATGGCCACACGGGCATCAGCTACAACGGCCGGACCGTGCTGGTCAAGATCTTCTCCGTCGGCGTCGACATGGCCCAGCTCCGTGCGACGCTGGCCTCGCCGGAGGTGGCCGCCAAGGCCGAGGAGATCGCCGAGGCGTACCGCGGCCGCGTGCTCCTCGTCGGAGTCGACGACGTCGACCTCTTCAAGGGCGTCAGGCTCAAGCTCCTCGCCATGGAGAGGATGCTGGAGGCGCACCGCGACATGCGCCGGCGGGTGGTGCTCGTGCAGATCAACAACCCGGCGCGCAGCCGCGGCCGCGGCGCCGACGCCATCCGCCGCGAGACGGAGCAGATCAAGGACCGCATCAACCGGCGCTTCTCGCCGGAGGCGGCGGCCGTCGTGGTGATCGACGGGCCGGTGCCCATGTCGGAGAAGGCGGCCTACTACGCCGCCGCCGACTGCTGCGTGGTCACCGCCGTGCGCGACGGGCTCAACCGGATCCCCTACTTCTACACGGTGTGCCGGGAGGAGTTCCCCGAGTTCGCCGGCAGCTCATCCAAGTATATATTTAATTTTGCGTGATCGACGAAGCAGGGCGTGAGCAAGGGCGTGGCGGTGGAGGGCGTGCTCGGCGCCATGGCGCGCCGAGGGGATGCGCCGGACATGGTGGTGTGCGTGGGGGACGGGCAGTCCGACGAGGCCATGTTCGCGGCGCTCGCGAGGGCGAGGAACGCCGGCGGCGGCGGCGCTGCTGCCGTGGGGCGCGAGCGTGTTCGCGTGCACCGTGGGGAAGAAGCCGAGCAAGGCGGCGTTCTTCGTGGACGAGCCCGAGGACGTGGTCGCGCTGCTCGGCGACATGGTGGCCCGCTGCCGGCTGATCCTGCTCGACTACGACGGCACCATGGTGGCAGAGCTGCCGGAGGAGAGGGAGAGGGCGCCCAGTGCTCGGGTGGTGCGCCTGCTGAACGACCTCTGCGCCGACCCCAAGAACGTCGTCTTCCTCGTCAGCGGCCGCGGCAAGGATCAGCTGGCGGAGTGGTTTGCGCCATGCGAGAAGCTTGGCATCTGCGCCGAGCATGGCTACTTCACAAGGTACTAAAATCTACTAACAATTTACAGATGTACTATTAATTAGTTTAACTCACTGCCTGGATTCAGTTACTGATCATCATATCAGTCAAGATTTGTGATTGAGATATCCTGCATTGTGGCATTGATTATCCGATATCCACTGGGATTTGGGGAAAATTGACCGACCTACCTGTATTAGATGAGTACAAGAATTAATGTTGTGAACTTGTCACATATAATAATTATCACTGGTGGTACTTCAATTTAACCAATGCAAAGTTTGAGAAAAATTCACACAATTAATTTTCCAGTGGTCAGATTAACTGGATCCATCTCGATCTTATGTGATCTTCATGATGCATCATCAGGTGGAGCAGGGATGATCCATGGGAGGTGAGCAATGGGCAGCTGTTGGTGTCTGGCAACAATGGATGGCAAGCGGTGGCCGAGCAAGCGATGAGGTACTACACGGAGGCAACCCATGGCTCCTACATGGAGGTGAAGGAGACAGCAATGGCGTGGCACTACCAGAACGCCGACCCGGTCCTGGGCCCGTGCCAGGCCATGGAGCTCCACGACCACCTCGTCGCCGTGCTCGCCAACGAGCCGGCGTCCGTCGCCATCGGCAGCCACATCGTCGAAGTCAATCCTCTGGTACGTACGGTAGTGATCGATCATATCTCTGTTAGTTCATCGTTTAATTTCTTGGTCTCATCGTTTATATATATTTATATATATACATATTAATTGAATTTTGCGTGATCGATCGAATAAGCAGGGCGTGAGCAAGGGCGTGGCGGTGGAGGGCGTGCTGGGCGCCATGGCGCGCCGCGGGGAGGCGCCGGACATGGTGGTGTGCGTGGGGGACGGGCAGTCCGACGAGGCCATGTTCGCGGCGCTCGCGAGGGACGCCGCCGCCGGCGGTGGCGGCAGCGGCAGCGCCTCGTGGACCCGGCGGCGGAATCCTTGTTTGGTATCGTCGCCGGCGGTCATCAGCTGATGGGTGCTCATCAGAGCGAGTGATGCAGTGTTGAGATCAAGCTCTCCATCATGTGTAATCAAAGGCATGAAGTAGATCATCATGTCAACTGAGAACCAAACTAAAAGAGAGGAGGAGGAGTTGTTTTTACCGCAATGCAAGAATAATAATGATAGTAATCTCCATGTACCAGTGGAGATACACCATATATCGGATGATAATACATTTAGTAATATCTGTTTAATTTGGCTTTGTTATACATATGTGGTTCGAGTAAGTACATACTAAATCCATATACATAAATGTGTATACGCATCAGCATCAGGAGGGGAGAGGACTTGATGTATATGTATGGGCTGCATGCCACTGTAGCTGACGCAGGAAATTAAAGATTGTGGGTGTGATGGCGATGGCGCTGCACTTGCAATCCACGGATGGTAGGAGCACAACAACAAGACATCATATCTATCTCAAGAAGAGTGCATTGATGATGATCTATCTGTAGTACGTGTGCAGGTGCAGGTGCATATGCGGCGCGCCCAGTATACGTCGCGTCTCGGTAGCTGACAAGGCAAAGCCACACGCCACTACACTTAGAGGCAGAAACGACAAAGGATCGATCGCTGATATATGGCGCCGGTCGATCATCCACGACCGACGATATATCGTCCAGCAAGGATGTGCGTATATTATAGCACGTAGCGAACAGATTAGTATGTATGTGCTCCAGCATTCAGGATGACGGTGATGATGTCAATCGCAAGCCTTACCCCAACCGATCGACCACGGCCCAGAGCGAGGCCGGTGAGCACATACTCCTCAGTCTCTAAATAACTATTTCTATCTAGAAATCCGTGTTCCCCTCGCAAACACGTTTTTGAACGACATATATTAAGAGACGGAGGGAGTACATTGCAGCCCATGGCAAGGCAGTTGGGGTCCGTTTGGTACGTTACCAAACTTTGCCGCAACTTTCGTGCCCTAGCTGCGGCTTCCCTGTAGCAGACGTTTGGATAACGTCTAGGTTTAGGCGCGCCGCGGACAGATTGTAGGAGCGTAGTTCATTTTTTTCAGCCAGCACGCCTAAGGTTGGCGGACGTTTTGCTCGCCGCATGTTTGGCGCCGCCGCTGCTGCGGCGTGGCGCGTTGAGGCGTCCGTCCAAACAGATCCTTGCTACCTCTTGAGCGTGACCTACATCAACAAAAAAAAATGATATATTGTCATGTTTCTCGTCCCGAAATCAGCGTTTCTATTCCTAAACATCTACATCTTATTAAAAAATTATTTTATAAATAGCATACCATATTTCACAATTTCTCGTCGACCACCACTCTCTGAGGGCGACCACTCAAGCCAAGCCGTGTGAGAGCATATACGTTTACAGCCCATGGCAAATCAGTTGCTACCTCTCGGACGTGACTTATGCCACCGAAAACGTGCTACGACGTCGCGTTTCTTGCCCCGGAACGTCATTTCTGTTCTGGATGTCGCCAGCTCATAAAAACCCTTATTTTATAATTTGTTTTTTCTGATCCATTGATCTAGAAACTCATGTGACACCAAACGCTTTTCACAAATTTGTTTCTTTCGACCCATCAATTTAGGAACCTTTTATGGCACCGAGCGTGTGGCACGCACACACTCACACATCAGAGTTGGAGTAGGCATGCGTATACAACACATGTGGCTCTATGACACACAGAGTTGGAGTAGCATACGTATAAAACACATGCGACTATGTGACACAACAGAGTTGGAGTAGTATACGTATACAACACATGCGACTCTATGCAGATAGATAATACTACAAGTAGAGCTATAGTCGGTCTCTGTCTATAAGTCTATCTACTTCTCATCGATCCCTCTCCTACTAAAAAGACGAAAAAAACGCAGTCTGAGGATTCATCGATGGGGCTTGACCAGAGGCCAACCAACATTAATTAAGAAAACTTGTTACTATGATGTGCAATCTTCATAAATAGGTGATGGCCAAAGAGACCTCGATGAGGTGATCCTCCAAACAGCTGCACCATCGGTTTGTATCGTTCATCCGACGACCATCGGGAGCCACATTTGCATACATTTCCACTCCTAACTTCCTCTCACTCGCCTTGTTCATTTGGCTGGTGGCTGGCGCTGGTTTTTACTGAGAGAAAAACACTGCTGGCTGGTTGGTGGCGGTTGGCTGGCGCTGATTTTCGCTGAGAAAAAACACTGTTGGCTCGCTGGAAACAATCCAAACGAACAGGGCGAGATTATTTCTAGTCGCTCTTCAGCGATAAATGCAGAGATGGCAAAAATGCATGTTGCATGGTGTCAAACCTGTTATCAGCGGCAATCATGAATCTATATACTTCCTCTGTTTTTTTATATATAACGTTGATTAGTTTAATTTTGAGCTAACTGGCGTCATATATAGATGAACAGAGATAGTACATTTCAACAAAATTGTTAACAGCTAAATTAACCAGATAAACTATCCAACACAACAAGTTTCCACATTAATCAAGACGGGCTGCACGCCACAGTAGCTGACGCAGGAGGCTTCCATGCATGGATGGGAGTTGGGAGCACAACACGTCAACACGTATGTATCCCACCATATCATCATATCTGAACAGTGCATCGATAGATAGATGTATATGTATATCTGTCTGGAGGTAGTATAGCTGACAAGGGCAAGCGACGACGCAGAAACGACGACAGGGGATCGTTGGATCATCGACCGACGACCGACCAGCTAGCTAGATATAGCACACGTACACGGTCGTCGATCGGCCGTTCGATCAGATCAATATTAGCATGCATGCAGGAACACTGTACGTACGTAGTGGTGGTAATCATCGATCCATCTGTTGTACGTACGTACGTGTTCGATCCAGGATATGATGACGATGACGACCGACCGAGCAACCGATCGAGACTTTACGTACGACAGCGATGATGATGATGATGATGATGATGATGATATAATAAACCCAATATAATGGCAACCGATAGATGTATGCAACTCGATCCGGTCCGTCTCCTTTCCCGTACGTACGTTGTCGAGAGCACCGCCGCCGCCGCCTGGCGTAGCCAAAGAGTATGATGCCAGCTATGGCCTTTGCCTTGGCATACTGATCTAAAATGTCGCATGCTTTTAGTAAAAAATCTTGCTTCTTAAATTTGGTGTATGATCCTACGTACACGTGGCGAAGGAAAGTGCTGTAAGGATGTTTTTAGCAAACGTTTAAAATTAGTGTCGGATATTACATACCATTTATATATAGATTGTACTAATTTATAGTTAAAAATTGTCATGGCATTTATTTTGGTAAAACCCTAGCTACGCCACCGCACCCACCGCCGGGAGGCCTGTGAGCATATGCTACCTTGCAGCTCTAGCTCATGATAAGTTAGTTGCTACATCTTCTTATGTGTGACGACCTGTATATGTCACCGGAAACCTGACACGATGCCACATTCCTCGTCTCGAGAACATCATTTCTGTTTTGAAATGTTCACACTTTATTAAACCTTTTAATAAATAGTGTGCTCCATTTCATAATTTCTCGTCGACCACCACCAGAGTGATCACCCAGAGCAAGGGCTTGTGTGAGCATGTAGCTCGCACCGAATGGCAAAGCAGTCGCTACCTCTTAGCGTGATCTATGACACCAAGAACGTTATACGGTGCCACGTTTCTCGTCCCGACAACGTCATTTCTGCTTGAGTGAATTTCACTGTAGGTCTATAAACTTTCCCCAAAATCTCATCTAGGTTCGTAAACTAATAAAACGGTCATCTAGGTCCATCAACCTTTTTGATGTCTCATCTAGGTCCGCAAACTAAGTAAGTGGTTATCTAGGTCCATAAACTTTTAAAGAGTTGTCGTCTAGGTCCAAGGCGGTGGCGAAGAGCTTGACCTTGACGACCTCTCTCTTTAAAAGTTCATGGACCTAGATGACCACTTTGAAAAGTTCATGGACCTAGATGTCCACTTATTTAATTAGCAGACGTAAATGAGATCTCGGAAAAAGTTTACGGACCTAGATGACTGCTTTTTAGTTTACGGACTTAGATGAGATCTCGAGAAAAGTTCATAGACCTACAGTGAAATTTACTCTTTCTGTTTTGGAGTGTCCCTACCTCACTAAAATCTTTATTAACTAGTGTAGCGCATTCTTCATTTTGTTGGTTTTTTGCACCATCAATCTAGGAGAACTTTTCTTAGAGCGAATTTCACTGGAGGTTCATGAACCTTTTCCAAGATCTCATCTAGGTCCGCAAACTAAAAAACGGTCATCTAGGTCCATCAACTTTTCTGAGGTCTCATGTAGGTCCGCAAACTAAATAAATGGTCATCTAGGGCCATGAATTCTTAAAGAGCTATCATCTAGGTCTAAAGCGGTGGCGACGAGCCTGACCTTGATGACCGCTCTTTAAAATTTCATGGACCTAGATGACAATTTTAAAAGGTCATGGACCTAGATAACCGCTTATTTAGTTTGCGGACCTAGATGAGATCTCGGGAAAAGTTTACGGGCCCCCGCTTTTTTTTAGTTTGCAGACCTAGATGATATCTCGAGAAAAGTTCATGGACCTACAGTGAAATTCACTCCTTTTCCTATACCAAGGGTGACACGCAGGCACTAACACACTTGGGTGCGTGACTATGCCGCCAAAAACATGGTAAGCTGTGAGTTTCTTGTTTTGAAAATGTCGTTTTCGGTTTTGAAATGTGAAAAAAAAACCGGTGCGTAGTATTCTGCCAAAATCCATAGGGGCTTGAAGCCTGTAACTGGAGGCCCAGCGACACGATGATGCAGCCCGTCAGGCAGGTTGTAGGCCTGACCTGTTACATGGAGAATGTCGGTGGCATTTTTTCTCTTCATCAGGACTTCAGGAGTTCAAATTCTAAAAAAAAAGGATTTCAGGAGTTCAGTGGACCAAATCTTGTGCAATAACGGTGTACCTTGAAGCTTGAGCATGTGCAAGTTTCCAAAAGAACCAAATTCGAACGACAAAATATAATCACGTTGGGCATGTTTATGCGAATATAAAATTGTTTTCTCACCTTGCGGCTTGCAATTTGCTTAAGCATATTCGTCAACATTTTCATAGCGCTAGCTAGCTGACAATTTCTTCACTGAATGTTTCAGTTTTCTTGTACGTGCCGGGTATTTCTTTGGACCAAATCCTGTGCATTGGCGACAGGAGATTGTTGCTCTTATCAGCCTCTTCAACTGTGAGTCTGTGAGCTAACTGAAAAACCCCAGTATGCTGCCTGTTTGCTAACAAAGATGCTGTTTGGAAATATACTGTCGATCCTCCTGTTATTGTGATATTAGCAATTGAGATCCCGGCCTCTTGTAAGTTGCAGCCGTCCTTTCTGTTGTGCCTGACTGCCTGTCCTTTTCTGTCACTGTTGGTCTGAGAGCTCTGACGCATGGACATTGCATGATTGCATCAGCAAAGATATCTCCAACAACCTCTTGCGTCCCTTCTCTCTTGCCACTGCCAGTGAGAAGGGACCAGAAGGCTCTCTGTCTCCCTCCCCATTTGAACCAACTCGCACGCACTCTCTGCGCAAGACAAGTCTTTTTCACTCCCTCTGAAATCCGATTTCTTCATCCAACACACGAACACATCCGGCACCTTTCTTCCAATTTCTTCGTGCCATCTGCCTTGACCAACCAACCAACAAACAAACTTTTTGTATCCGGAAACTACTGTGCAAGTAACAATTAAATTACGTTCACAACAAACTTTTTGTATCATTCATATCAACTCCGAAAACTCTGCATATTGTTAACATGTATCAGGGCCTCTCCATTCCTCCAATGTATCTGAACCTTAAAATCACAACAATCTGATTTTCTGAACATTGTAAAATTCTATGTACCTTGCCTCACAATTGTAACATGGCAGTTGGCATGTCTTTCGTTGCACATCCCGAAGCAGCCCAGAGTCTGGCCTGTGTAAGTACACTCCTCTCTACTGTGCAAGGTAAGCCTGCACAATTGACCTATTTATGTGCCAAGAGTGTGCAAGTGCATACAAATTCTATTACTTCTGCACAATAAAAGTTTTTATTTCATTCAGGGTTCATGTATTCAGAAAGAGCATTTTACCCCCATGTATGATGCGTGTAGTCTTGACATGGAACTCATCTTTTTGTTAAAAAAAATAAGGGCATAGAACTCATCTGCCATCATCCATCAACATTGCAGAATTGCATGTTCTAATTTCTTAACAGATTATGCACCAGAATATGTATATTTGTACAGCCAAAACCATGGAATTAGGGAAACAATTAGGGGTGAAAACGGATCGGATCGGAGCGGATAATACCTTTTCCATATCCGCATCCTCTTTTTTATGTCGGACACGGAGCGGAGCGGATATTACCCGAATACGGTTATGGATACGGATTTTTTCGGATATCGGAGATGGTGCGGACGCCGGATCGGAGTCGGTGCGGAAGCGGATTAAAATAGACGGATAATACATACTTATGCGCAACTTTTATGATGATGAATATTTTTTAAACGTAAACCACAAAAAAAATATAACATAAAATATGTCCTTTTATAGTTTACGACACAGCTAAAGTAACTTTAACAGTTGACAGCGGTACTCCACACTTACTCCAAACAAAAATTATTCAATCCTCAGTTCGAGAGAAAACAAATAAACATTACTAAAATATTTGTTATATGTGGGCTGGGCTTAAATTTTATTTAGTGGGCTCACAGAAGTAGTCGGATATCCTATTATAAGCTTCGGATAATCCGCGATCAATTATCGGATATATCCATATCCGCCGGATTTCACTAAAACCATATCCTACTCCCATCCCACACAATCGGATTGGATTATCCATATCCACACGGATATCCAAAACTCTTCTCCATATCTTTAAAATTCGGATTCGGATCGGATCGGACGCGGAAATTATCCACACCACTTTCATCCTAGAAACAATCGAGGAAAACACGGTCACGCCTTTCTTGCAACTGACCTACTCATAACAACCTTCGCAGCAATACAGGTGTGCTAATCGAGTAAAGCATGGTTTGCTTTCAGCTAATCCCAAGATTTTACCTGACAAATCTGATTTATGGAAGAGGCTAGGGGTAATTCAGAGAAGAGGCACATGTGGGCCGCGGGTGACTATATATACGGTACTCACACACAGGCACTCATGATGCAACAGTCCTGCCATAGAAATGATTCTTCAGTTAGCAATAGCTTTCAGCTGATTCACTTCTCCCCCTCTACTGAATCATTACCGGGTTTCGTCACGGCCTTCAGAGAAGAGGTCACCAGGAAGCCAGAAAGGTAGCTTTTCTTCTTTCTGCTTGTTGTTGCCACAGATTACCTAGGCAGGACACTAGACATCATCAAACAGGTGAAATCACAAGGATTTATATGTGCACCTTTGCTTCTTGCATTGTTTGTACATAGACTGCTTCAGTTTAGAGTTCAGATATGAAGGTTCAGATGAGTGATCTGATTTTATTTCATTCCCCAAGTATGATTCTGTTTATGATCATATATGTAGTAACATCAAATACTGATTTTTTTTAGATTAGGGAACATCATCAAGTACTGATTGTTTGGGGAAAGTTACAGCTACTTATAGACTGCTTCAGTTTAGAGTTCAGATATGAAGGTTCAGATGAGTGATCTGATTTTATTTCATTCCCCAAGTATGATTCTGTTTATGATCATATATGTAGTAACATCAAGTACTGATTTTTTTTTAGATTAGGGAACATCATCAAGTACTGATGATACATGACACCTATAGCCTGAAGTTTCTTGCACATGAGCAGGTTCATCGGGTCAGATTGTACCCTTGCATGAATCATCCATAGCCTGAAGGTTTCTTGCAGCCTTTTTTTCACACCGATGACATCAACAGATCCTATCCTGATTCCTGACTGTCCCTTCAAAATTGAAGGAAAATAAAATCTGATTTCTGACAGCATGAAAGCGACTCTCGGCATGCTACAACTGACGCTTTACATTACATATGGCTTCTTGCTTCGATGTGCCTGCAGGCGCTCCGACGATTAGGTGATCAGTAGTGCTCAGTGCCATGGGAGGTGAAGATCATCAGTGCATGGCTGCCGCAGTGGCCGCCGCTGCCGGCGATGTAGGCGCCAGCGTGGAGGCTGCATTGAGGCCCCTTGTTGGTGGAGATGCCTGGGACTACTGCATCTACTGGAGGCTGTCTCCTGACCAGAGGTAGCTAGCATCACCGATCTGATTTTGATCATGCTTCCCTGTACTCAGACATTTCCTGGAACTGTGCTGGATCCTACATCCTCTTTGACATGAACTGCATGCAGGTTCTTGGAGATGACTGGGTTCTGCTGCAGCAGTGAGTTTGAGGCACAAGTTTCTGCACTTGGCGAGCTGCCTTCATCAATCCCAGTGGATTCTTCATCTGCAGGGTAATTCATACACAGTTTCTACTTGCCAAATCTATTCCTACTAGAGATAGATTACAATGAGATGTTCTTTTTTGTTACTAAAATAATCCTTTCTGTTTTGCATCGATCAGGATGCACGCCGAGGCAATGGTGTCCAACCAGCCGATTTGGCAGACCAGCTGCATACCAGATCTCCCAACAAGTTACTCCAGTGTAAGCACAGTTCATCTTCAACCTCCACTGCCCTCTCATCGAACTGCCTGATCAACTACTACTACCCATGACATGATGCAGGACCCCGGAGCTGCCGGTGGACCAAGAACGCGGCTGCTGGTGCCGGTCGCCGGCGGCCTCGTCGAGCTCTTCGCCACCAGATACGTAAGCAAAGACCACCTTAATTTCTTGCCGCGCCATCAGAAAGTTCAGAGTTTTTTTTTTTGTTCGGCGATCAGTTTCAATTTTTTTAGATTATGAGTTTCAGTTAGGCTAAAGGTAGTTAGCTAGTAGTTAGAGAGTTGCAAGAGCACACAGCTTCAGCGTGAGCCATCGACGCCGGCGGAGATGTCGCGGCGAACCGCACGCAACAGCCACAGCCTTTGCATTTGGATGCGCAGGCGCACACAAACACATGACACACCACACACCTGACACTCTTTTTATATATGTGCCGGCGCGCCGCGTCGCGCCGCGCCGTGCGTTCGTGCGCGGCGCAGATGGCGGAGGAGGAGCAGATGGCGGAGCTGGTCATGGCGCAGTGCGGGGTGCCGGCGCGGGCGGGCGACGGCGAGGGGAACGACGGCGGCGGCGGCGCCGTGCACGCGTGGCCGGAGGCGCCGGGCTTCGCGTGGACGGCGCGGCGGCGGCGGACACGCAGCGGCTGTACGGGGCGGCGGTGCCGTCGCTCAGCCTGTTCGACGCCGCGGGCAACGTCGCGGCGGACGCGTTCCTGGCGGCGGCGGCGGCGCCGCCCGGGGTGGTGGACGACGCGGCGGCCGCGGGGTGGCAGTACGCGGCGGCGGCGGCTGCCGGGAGCGAGCCGTCGGCGGTGGCGGCGCAGCAGGAGCAGCCGCTGCACGGTGGTGGCGGTTCGCGCGGCGGAGGCGCGGACTCGGGGTCCGAGGGAGCGACCAGGGGACCCCGAGGACGACGGCGACGCGCAGGGCCGCGGCGGCGGCAAGGGCGGCGGCAAGCGGCAGCAGTGCAAGAACCTGGTGGCGGAGCGGAAGCGGCGGAAGAAGCTCAACGACCGGCTCTACAAGCTCAGGTCCCTCGTCCCCAACATCACCAAGGTTTGTTCGTATCGATCATTCGATCTCCATGGACGCAATGCAAGCAATGCTTTAATTTCTTTCTTCATTTCATTGATTTGATCGATTCCATTTGAATGAATGATTGTGTACGTGCAGATGGATCGCGCGTCGATTCTTGGGGACGCGATCGACTACATCGTGGGTCTGCAGAACCAGGTGAAGGCGCTGCAGGACGAGCTTGAGGACCCGGAGGACGGCGGCGGCGGCGCCCCCGACGTACTGCTGGACCACCCGCCGCCGGCGAGCCTGGTTGGTCTGGAGAACGACGACTCGCCGCGCGCGAGCCTCCAGGTGCCGCCGGCGGAGGAGAAGGGGCACGACATGGAGCCGCAGGTGGAGGTGCGGCAGGTGGAGGCGAACGAGTTCTTCCTGCAGGTGCTGTGCGAGCGCAAGCCCGGGCGCTTCGTCCAGCTCATGGACGCCGTCAACGCGCAGGGCCTCGACGTCACCAACGTCAACGTCACCTCCTACAAGACCCTCGTCCTCAACGTCTTCCGCGTCGTCGTAATCGACGTCAAGCTCGACTGCGGCGTCGACGTCAAGCTCGACGGCGTCGATGCGGCCGCGGCGGAGGACCATTACGGCGGCTACAACCATCTCCTCCAATACCTCGCCTGATGATGTTTATGCTCAATGCAAGGGATGGATCCGATCATCAGCTAATAAACGGGTTTAATCAAGTAACACTGTTAAATTGTGATCGGTGGCATGGATATCGGTTGATTAAAATGACTTTATTACACTAGTTTTATTTTGTGGATACTTGTCAACAAGTTGCTAAATATGTTTGGAGAAGCTTATTATCTGTTTGGTCGTTTGCTCCAATGTATGGTGGCTAGGGATGAAATCGGTCGGAAACGATCGAAAATTTTCATTATCATTTCCTAACCATACTTTTTTACTCGGAAACGAAATCGAAAATGATAATTTCGGAAACGATAGCGATAACGGAAAAGCCGGTATATTGGAAACAAAAACGTCGAAAACTTTGTAGGTCAATTTCAACTACAGACATTATTACATATTTATAAATCATTTATGCATGTACATTTTTGATAGAGCTATGTAGGGCGGGGATTCATTTCCATTTGTGACAAAGAAAATCTTAGGCAAAGTAGAAGGGTAGCTGTGAATTTTGGGCCTCAATGATTTAACTGGGCTGAATTCGCAATTCCAACGGAAAATTTCCGACTAAATTCGGTCGATAGAGCTATTTGACGGTACAAATCCTTTATTGTTTCCGTATCGTTTTCCTACATGTACCGTTTCCCTTTCATCAAAATGGAAAAATCTCGGAAACAAAGCTCGGTCGATCGGGAATTTCCATAATCGTTTTCATCCCTAATGGTGGCATAGACTCTTGAAAAAGAAAAACAGCGATAAAGGGTAGATAGTTGCTTGACAATCAGTGTGTCCAATTAAATTTATTGATTGAGGTTTTTCTGGTTTTGAGCATGACAAATTGCTTCGTCGTCTTGTGTCAATCACCTAATATATTAGATGGATAGCATCCAAATATACAAACCATTGGCACTTGCACTATATTAATATATCTGTGAGTGGTATAATATCATATATCTACAAATAAACCGCTAAAGTCAATTTAATTGTTTAGGACCGAGTAGTTAATAAAAATCCAAGCACGTCTTCTAATTATTTTAGGAGCAAATGAGCGTGTTATAACAGGCAAATTAACATACTCCTTATGGTTGTTTATTGAGGGTAAAAATCTTCTAAAGTTGTGATCTTGAAAACTTCATTAAAAATTATCTATGAATATTTGTTACTGTTGAAAATTAACTATCCTCAGTTGATATCATATAATTAATGACTCAGAACAAAATTTCAAGAGTAAACTCTATCCTATTTGTGGGATATAAAAATTTAGAACTTTGGGTTTATATAAACAAAAGGAGAAGATTGTTATTTTTTTCCTTTTTGTGCATTTGTGTTTCTCATTTGTGAATTTTGTATTTAGTACTTCTATCTAACAAAGGGGATGTTGAGATTTTTTTAAAAAAATTAAAATCTTCTATGATTTTTTGTGGAGTTTTGAAGTTTTCAGTTTTAGTGATTTTCTTTAGATATGCTCTAGTGTCAATCAACGACTAAATAACTACATGTATTACAATTCATTTTTTTAAAATTTTCATGCTGTATAACAATCTCAACATGTACGTTCATGCTGGCCTCTTCGAACGAGATGTTCTATTTACCTTTACTTGGGTGTTGTACTGCTGCATAGCAATGCAAAGCTTTCATTGTCTCCGTGTTTGCATAACATTTACCTCTAGGATATTGATCCCACTAGGATATTGATGTAAAAATGAACTGATTTTGAATGTTTTAACGAGTTTTACTTGCAACAAAACCCTGCCATGTAGTTGTCCTTGTCTGCAAAGAAAACAACACATCCCATATTCAAGAATTCCCTAAAGCCACTTCTATAAGCGAGGAAGACTTCAGTTAGATTTTCAGTAACCATTTTTTATCTACTATATGCATGCCTCATGGGTAATTCTTTTCAATTGTTTACATAGGCATATTGAGGAGGTGGATCAGCTGCGATTTTTCACTAATAAGGTGGATCTTATGATTCATCAGTCTTCTAAAAGACACTTAAGAGATATGTAGTTTAACAGTTAAGAGTATTTTAGTGTTTATCCCCACCTGATTTGCAATTCATTCCCTACATTAGCTGGAGTCTACGGGCGACCACGCGCTAATCACTACTTGAGTACAGGTTAGCCAAATCCCTTTAGCTGCTTTCCCCATTGCTGTAGTATCTCCCAAAAGCCAAAACCCTTTCCCACCTCCACGCACGACGAGTGAGATGGCATCGATCGGCGCGCTACTCCTCCGCCGCTCAACCACGGCCGCCTACCGGAATCCCACGCCTTCCTCTCCTCCTCCGCTTCGTCTCCGGCGGCCCGTGCCTTCCTCTCCTCCTCCACCGCCGCTTCTTCTTTGGCGGCCCGCACCTTCCTCTCCTCTTCCCCATCCGTCGTCGCTTCGTCTGCAGCGGCCCTACCTTAACCGAGAGACTGACACTCACGGGAACATAACTTTATTACAACAATATTACACAAGAGTGTATAACACCCTCACTTTAGTGGCTAGCCTAGTACTTACCTTTACTTCTACCATGCACCACTTATCTACCATACTCATAGTTGAATGCCATGGGCTATTATCTAGATTATTCCATGATAAATATCTTCTTCTCCCGTGATAGAGAATACTTTAGAAGGTTGCCTTGCTTTCCTTCAATAATTCGGAAATGGAAGACTATAAAAAGTAAATCCTCACATAGATGTTACTGGAATATGCAACTAGCTGGACATGAAAACTAATTGAGTGCTTCCCAGAAAAGATCTATGTATTGATATTTTTAATTGAAAAATGTAGGTTAGAAATCAATTAAATAATTTGAACTGAATGAATTAAATTCAAATAAATTATCTGAAATTGCTTGTCTGAATTACCAAGCACTATCATAACGGGCAGATACAACCGACCGTCCATCAACTTCCTAGCAACATGATTATTAGTATAAACACTAGTTAGTGGTCACCTATTCTGACAATGCATATTGTTCAAATAAACCTCATACATGGAGAAGGGCAGCCTTATCTTCACATAGTAGGTTCAGTAACTTTTTTTTTGCGAGAACAAAATGTATAACTGGAGTATATAGCAAGGCTAGACATAACCTACAACAATAATAATAATCTATCAGCACAACATGTGTAGAAATACCATGAAAGAAGTTTGACTTGCCAGAGTCATTTGCACAACTTTTGAGAACAAATTGATATCAATTTTTATGCACCTTTTAATGAACTTGTCACATATAAATCATACTTGTTGTTTTTAAGTAAAGATTGCAAGAAGAGCACTGCACAAACTCAGAACCATATGAAATAGTAATAACAAGGTACAATCATATGAAAAAGTAATAGCAAGGTCTAACTATGCACATATATTATGTACAATGCATGATATTTGGTGCTTCATGGGTTGTTTGGCGTCATCTCACTTTATAAATGCCGATGCGCATTGAGTAGCCTTTGTGGGGGTGGGTAGACCAATTTGTTTGTGTTGAGAGCATTGTTATTATCTTTCATGATCGATACCGATTTTGTCTTTCTATCATCCTTTTGAGCCATGAGCGGCTGTTCTTTCCAATGAAGCTTTGATTAGCGAGGTGAGGCATCATATCTGGCATTCACCATGCACGTGATGATCATTCTGTTGTTTGGTTCGATCTACTGCGTCCCTCTTTATGAGAACAACAAGAAGGTCCGGCGCTTATCACGTCTTCATCGGAACAACAAGCCGGCCCGACCATTATCATGACGCGGTTAGAGAATTCAAACCAACACCGTACGTATGGGGGTTATGTGATGTGGAGTCAGCCTAATTAGATTAATTTGCTAAATACATAGGGGTTTAAACAGTGAGACATCAAGTTAGACGAGGGAGTTAGGGCTCAACAATGATTTACTTTGTTGTCATGTTGTTATTTACTTTCTATGTTTATATGCCTAGACATTTTACTTCGGTGATTCTGAAAATTCTTTCAGATGTAAGCTCTAATTTACAAGGTTTGCTGCAATTAAATACAAAACCCCCATGATTTGGTCCCTGAGTCCAATTCCATTTTTTGGAAATGAAGCTGGAACTTTACTGGCATTACATCATCGCAGCATTACATCAATGCATATCCTCCGTAGTTGCCGCGCCCGGCAGTATGTGTTCAATTCGGCTTGTCTTTAATTTGCTGCAATTACAACAAGTTCACATTGTGCATGATTGACTTTTTTATGCCATGTACAACACTCCCAAAGTATTCCGACTACATCCATTCTGAAAGTTTTTTTTTGTTGTTGTTCTTGCCGTCCATATTGAAGTGCCATATACGTTAAGAGGTCAGGCAGTCTTCATTATATAACTGCTCATTTGTAATAGTTTAATCTTGAATGATGAACAACGACATAGCCATTGCCATGTGGCATCAGCGATAAATTTTAGTTTATAATTTTTCTTTGCATATGCACACATAAATTCTCCAGTTTAGTTGCATATACACACATAAATTTTCCAGTTTAGTTCCAGGATGAGCTTCCATGCATAATAGAGGCTTTCCCAAGCCGATCCCAAGATCAGACAGTTTTGGAAAATTAAGGTTGTTGCGAGCAAATTGACGCCATGGCACAGTGTTGTGATGAATAAGAGTGGCTCTGATTGTGGTCAAATCGATAGCTTCCGCCGTGCCAATTTATCTCATCGAGGAATTCCTTTGGGTGGGCGCGGCGGAGAAGAATCCACTTGCACAGACTCATCGAGGGAAGCTTAATTTCTTGGCGCCAGCCTCAGCAAGAGGAACCTCGGCGACGACGCCTCGCGTTTCTGGACCGACTGTTGGCTGTCAGGCTAGCACTTCGATCTTAGCTTGCTTCGGCGCCGGCACTGGTCCCTGCGGCGAGAGATTCGATCAGGAAAGCCGGCCAGAACCATGGTGCAGTAGGCTCTTGATCGAGCTAGGGCCAACGTTGTTGGATCAGTAGGCACGCTAGCTGAATGAGCATCACACATGGACTGCAATTCGTTGTCGCCTTTGGGCATATATTATCTGATCGTCGCATCAGACATGGACTGCAGGATCGGAGGACGAGACATGCATGCACGTAGATCTTATTTCACTGTGTCGTACTAGCACTTAGCAGGCCAGGTATGGTGGGAGATCCTGAGCAGCAGCAGGTTGCAAATTGCAGACACCACACCACGTGAGGAGATGTCGTTGCAGTACTTGCTGGTGGTCACACTCTCACCTTCAATTCGTAGCCAGCTTCCACGAAGCAAGAGGAAAGGCCTCCACTCCCTGCTAGTCGCATTGGTCTCGTGGCAATTGTCGAAAGAACTTAATGCAATGCTCAGATGTTTCGAGCTAGGGAAACCAGCCTGCCAGTCTGCTACGGATGATCAAGTAAGACATTATCGCTTTGTGCCTGCCGCCAAAAAAAGCGCTATACAAAAGGCTCAAACTAGTACCTAAAAAAAAAAGAAACCCCGCATGCTACGCCTGTCTCTGTCGGCCATGTAAGCAACACCGGCCATCCACGACAGTGATATCATTTTCTGTGCAGGGATGAGGGGTTCCCAGAACCTACACATACACACATAAACACGCAGCAACTGTGAAAATCAGAAGCAAACATATAGTTCACATATCAACATATATAGGTCAGTAAAGGTAATGTGAGGCAGATACGATACGAGCACACCAGTATGAGATAGTTGAGAGCAGACTGAGTGCAAGTGCAGTGATGTAACAGAGTCATATTCTGAACTTCAACATACCTTTCATAGATATCCTTTCCAACCCATTTAAGCTTGCGTAGGAGAGTTATCGGCAGATCTGCCAACTTTTCAGGGCCTTGATCAGTGAAGAGATGGCAGTGTCCCTAAATTTTGCAGCCAACGCCCTGTTCGTTTGGCTGGTGGCTGGTGGCTGGCGCTGTTTTTTGCTGAGAAAAAAACACTGCTGGCTGGTTGGTGGCTGGTGGCTGGCGCTGGTTTTCGCTGAGAGAAAAACACTGTTGGCTCGCTGGAAACAATCCAAACGAACAGGCCGAATCAATGTAAATGCACAGCGTACACAACATACAGAATCAAATATGCTTCTCTGAAGCAGCCTAAAGAATGTACTACTATCAACAAATTGAATCCAACACCTTCCCCTAGGGATAGGTTGAATCCAAGTGAATATACGAGAGCAAATTGGTTTTTAGGTTCGAAACACGCCGAACCAAAACCAAATTCTCTCATCTGTGGCCAATTAATCCAAATCCTGTTGGGTGGTGTAAACGAGCATACCGCTGGAGGCCGGGCCGCGCCGGAGCGGCGGAGCAGCGCCGATCGCATCATCGCCATCATCGCGCCTCTTCTCGCCTGTCGCAATCGATTTTTTGGACTCGATTAGGGCGCGGAGGTTGGGATCACGCCCTAATATTTCCCTCACCCTGCGCGGTGCGCGTGTCGGGCTCGGACTTGGACTCGGGGCCTGTCTCCTGCGTCCTCTGTGGATCGTTAACGAAAGAAAACGGCCCACGAACAGCCCAGTGGGTAGTAGAGCCGGCCCATCTGTAGACGATATCTGTCAGTCATTACTGACCCGGAAACGCAGCCCAGTAGCCCAGTAGTCGTCTGGAGTCTGGACCCCCTCCTCTCACTCCCGGTTGCCGACGCCTCGCCGCCGCCGCCACCGAGACGACGAGCTCCGCACCGGGTCGGCCATCGACGGCGACGCAGGAGAGACCTCCATGATGGCGGCGCAGGCTGCATCCCTAGAGGCGCCGCCACTCGAGGGGACCTCGCCGCGGGAAGTCACCCTCGACGACGAGACCCGGGCCCTCGTCGTCCCCGACGCCGCTGACCTCCCGGCGTCGGCCCCCTCCGCCGTCGAGACTAACTTCGCGCGCTACTTCATCGCTGGTAAAAAGACTTGACTTTGCCATACTTGGTGTAAAAAGCTTTCAGCTTTTTATTTTGAGTTCAAGGTATGCTTGTTCGTTTAGATAGTGAATTTTGTTGTCCTTTCAAGGGTGGAATTAAGAATGTCGAGGAGCTCAATTTTTGTTGTTGTTGTTGGATAGGAGTGTTAACGTTTGATCTTTGATCGGTTCTGATGTCTTTTTGGTGTATCTTTGAAGGCCCATTCTTGAAATGTTGTTTCATTTTTGTATTTGAAGTTTGATGTCTTCGTTTTGACTCAATGTTAAGGAAGTGTCTAATCAGTTAAGCACATAATCTTGGATTGTTGGGTGCAAATGGGTTTACTCAATCACTGTGGGAATATCATATCTAGCACATATGACCAATTCACCATCCAACTTAATTTTTCAAGGAACTTATATTACATATGTAGCACATTGTAAGTAGGACATAATATAATATCCTCTGACTGATTGCCGGAAGTTTTATTTCACACATGTTGTGTCTGCACTGTGGTAGTGTGGTTATCTAACTTGAGTTTATTAGGGAAATGTATAGCTGATTATAGCTTACCATGTATAGCTGATAGGCTTGCCATGTATTAGGATTGACTAGGATTATTTCCTTGTAACACAAGCCACATTGGCTATATATATGAGAGGTCACCCCCCTGATTTGGGTGTGGTGTTTCCCCCAATTACATTCTCTACAGAGTTAGTTAACAGAACAGCATGTTCAAGAACTTTATGCTTCTATTTTTTTTAGGCTAACTTTATGCTTCTATGTTGACCCAGAAGAACAAAATGTTTTTACTGCTTTCATCAAGAGGTCTGCTTCGAATACCCTAATTCAACTCCACCACTTTCTTGGGCAGATTTTATGAATCCAGGGCATGATCAGTATGTCTACCGCCATCCCGTTCGGCGCTGCAGCAGATGTCGATGCAAGGAGGCTCCCCATGGGTGGTGGCGTGATGTCGGTCACGAAGTCCCAGATCCGACTCTGGTGCTCACCCTGCTCAAAGGCCTGAACAAGAAGTACTCCGGTGTCGCCGACCAGATTGCCGCCTCGGCCGTCCTCACCCTCGCCGACGCGCGCAACCAGCTAAATCTGAAGGAGCTGCGCCTGTCGAACGAGGAGAAGGTCACGACGGCAACTGCTCTGGTCGCCGCCCCTCCTGCCTGTACCAACTCTGCCTGCCGCTCGACCCCTTCGGGATCCAGCACCGGGCACCAGCCGCAGCAGCAGCCGTCGCAGCCCGACGGCAAGAAGAAGTGGCAGAAGAAAGGCGGCGGCAGCAGCAAGAAGCCCTACTACGGCGGTGGCGGTCCCTTCTACGGCGCTGGCGGCGCACCCTTCCGGGGATCGGCTCCCGCCGCTGGTCCCTGGGTGTGTATGCCCCCCTGGGTTGGGCCGCCGGGCGGGCAGGCCGGCCCAGGCTGGGGTGGCCAGGGGTGGCGCGCGCCCGGCCTCTTGGGCCCCGCCATCCAGGCCCACACAGCCTACGCGCCTGTGCACTTCTCCCAGCCGCAGCAGGCCCCGGCCCAGTCCCCCTCTTGGGATCAGGCGGGCCTCATCGCGGCGCTGCAGCAGATGTCGATGCAAGGAGGCTCCCCATGGGTGGTGGATACCGGCGCTTCTGCTCATATGACGTCCAATGATGGTATACTGACCCACCGCCTCCCTCCATCTTCTTCTTCCATAATAGTAGGCAATGGCACTTCTATACCAGTCACGTCTAGGGGTCACTCCACTATCTCCACCAGCACGTCTAATTTCACTCTTAAAAATATTCTTGTCGTCCCCTCCATTGTCCAAAACCTTCTCACCGTTAGACAATTCACTCGCGATAATAATTGTTCGTTTGAATTTGACGTTTTCGGTTTTTCTGTCAAGGACACTCGGACGGGTCGCGTGATTCTTCGCTGCAATAGCGATGGAGATCTCTACACCTTGTCGGCAGCCGCACCCACCTCTGCTTCCAGTCTCCTAGCCGTGTCCGCTTCACTGTGGCACCAGCGCCTCGGCCACCCCGGTCTAGCAGCCCTCGCCAGTCTTAATAAAATTAGTTCCATCTCTTGTAATAAGATAGAACGCTGCATTTGCCACTCTTGTCAGTTAGGCAAACATGTTCGCCTTCCATTCAGTTCTTCTGTGTCACAAACTACTGCACCTTTTCAGTTATTACATTGTGATGTTTGGACGTCTCCCGTTACTAGTATCTCGGGTTTTTCCTATTATCTAGTAATTTTGGATGATTACATGCATTACTGCTGGACTTTCCCTCTCCGTCGCAAGTCTGACGTCCACCAACACTTGGTGGATTTCATCGCCTATGCACACACTCAGTTCAGCCTCCCCGTTCAGTGCTTTCAGGCCGACAATGGCACTGAATTCGTCAACAA